>PVIR01001069.1:0-138337 GCA_004026965.1 Petromus typicus | reverse complement strand
ATTATAGGTCTATGAAGCTGATAAATAAAAAAATGAGTTCCAGGCAGTGGATCCATTACTGTAGCAATAAGATGTGCCTGCCTTTAGAAATGGTTCATGAGAGGAATGGAAGAGTTTGAAGAAATAAGCTAGAAATATCTAGAATGTCCAGACCAAGAATAATATGCACATTCTTTTCAGCAGCACATGGAACCTTTTCCAGAATAGCCCACATATTCACCAATAATATAAGCTTATGTAAATGTAAAAGAATTGAAATTGTGTCATGTATATTATCAGCTCATAGTGCAATGACACTAGAAAAGATAATGAAAAATATGCAAATGATGGTTAATGAAAACAATATACTCTTAAGTAAACAATGGGTAACAAAAGAAATAGTGGAAATCTCTCTGCCAATAAACTGGAGAATTCAGAAGAAAAGGATGGACCCTTAATTACATACGAATTAACAGATGAAACAAGAATATTAAAAAACTATGAAAAACTGAATAACAACGCAACAAAATTGAGGCAGTAGGGCCAGGGATTTTGCTCAGGGGTTCTGGCGCCTGCCGTGCAAGCGCAAGGTCCTGAGTTTGGTTCCTGGTAACCACACACAGTGCAGGTGTGGTGGCTCACTCCTGTAATCCTAGCACCTAGGAGGCAGAGACAGGAGGATTGCAGTGAGTTCGAGTAAACATAGTAAGCTTAGGGCCAGCCTGAATTACAAAAACCAGACCCAGTCTCAAAAAAAAAAAAAAAAGAGGCAATAATGAAACACTTAAGAACTAAAAAAAGCCTAGGTCTGGATGGATTCACAGCTCAGTTTTCCACAATTTTCAGGAAAGATTTATCATCAATACCTCTCAAGCTCTGTAATGATAGTGAAAAGGAAGGAATCCCCCCAGAATCATTCCTGGAAGCTACTACTATTCTGATAGCAAAACCACCTGACAAGGATCCAACCAAAAAACAATAATGGAACCACTAAGATCATGAAAAATGCCATTCACAATGCCACTAAGCACAGGTGAACACTTAGGAATCAACCAGACTAGCCATATCATATGAAAAGCTTCTGTGCAATGAATCAAACAACAAAGTGAAAAGACAACTGTCTTAGTTATTTTTCTCTCATTGCTGAGACAAAATAACTGACACTCCAAGTCGGACTGGAAGGGTTTTAATTGGTTCAGAGTTCATAGGAGGTTTCAGTTTGTAATCATCTGGCTCCAAGCCTGGGAGAGTGAACAGGCACTGCAGAGAGAAACAAGATGGCGCACACAAGGCAACAGAGGTAACAAGGACATTTAATGGCATCTTTCTGCCACTTTCATCTTATTCAGACTACAGGGATTAGGGTGGGCCCAAACCAATCTCTCACGTGTAGTGGTTGAGTAATCATACACCCTTAACTCGAGTATCATACATTCTAGATTCAACCACCTCTGAAAAAGAAAGTCTCACCTCATCCACCTGAGGCTTTGGGGACATCTAAACATAAATCATAACAACAACCTACAAAAGAGGAAACAATCTTTGTCATCTTATCTTCAGACAGAGGACTAATCTCTGAGCCATGTAAAAACTCAAAATTATTAGACATTCCTAAAGAAAAAGCCCAATCAGGGCCAGGGATATAGCTCAGTGGTTCCAGCGCCTGTCTTGCAAGCACAAGGGCCAGGGTTCGATCCCTGGTAAACACATACAATACTGGGTGTGGAGACTCACCCCAGCAGCAACCAGTACCACATACCACAGTGCCAGGAGTGGTGGCTCCCGCCTGTAATCCCAGCACTTGGGAGGGAGAGGCAGAAGGATTGCTGTGATGTGAGTTTGAGGCTGAGCTCAGGGCCAGCCTAAAATACAAAGCAAGACCCTGTCTCAAAAAACCTTAAAAAAAAAAAAAAAGAAAGAAAAAAGAAAAAAGAAAAAGCCCAATCAAAAATGAGCAAGTGAAATAAATACACAGTTCATGGAAGAAGTAAAAATGGCCAATAAATTCACAGTGAAATTTTCAACATCACTGGCCATTATAGATATTTAAATTTTTAAAAAATCAAGATTTCATTTTACACCAGAAAAAAATGGCCATTATCAAGAAATAATATAATAACAAATGCTGGTCTTTAAGGCTGCATGAAAAAAGGAATCTGCATCTGTTGTTGGAGGTACTGTAAAACTGTAAAACCCCTGTGGAAAATCAGTATGAAGATTCCCCTAAAAACTATGGCTAAAATTTTTATTAGATCCAGTTATTCTTGCAGATGTCTTCCTAAAAGTATGAAAGACATCACATTACAGTGATACGTGCATATTCATGTTTATAGCAGCACAATTAATAACAGCTCAAGTCTGAAAGTGGCCTATATGCAAAACAAGAAACAAATGGGAAAAGAAAACGTGGGATCTCTATACAATGGGATAATACTCTGCCATAAAGAAAAGTAAACTTGAACCATTTGTAGGAAAATGGATATACCTTGAAACAATAATGATAAATGAAATATATCAGACACAGAAGCTTAAATGTCATATGATTTCTTTTATATGAGAAACTTAAATTATAAATAAAATAAAAATCAAAATAAAAGCTAAATAATAGGGGAGAATGAAATAGATCTTTCTCAAAGTTGAAGAGAATTGAGAGTTGGAGGGAAGAAGGAGATGTAAAGGGCATGAGAAAAAGAATTAAGATGTCTCATGTACCTATACCAACTCCATTCAAGGAATGCAATTGTGTACAGTAAATATATAACTAAAATTTTTTTAAAAATCTTAACAAAAGGTCAACTCAGAAATCTGTAGTTATATTTCTCTCCCTGGTTCAGAGTTTGAGGAATGCAAATTTTCTGCTAGCATTTTCAGAGGAAAATCATTTCAGAGAAAGATGGCCTGTGTGACCAGAAGTGTCTCAGGTTTCATTTCCCTGTGTTCAGCCCGGAAATCACTCTTGCATAAACCATGTAATGCTGATTTTGCAAGTGAGCACAGTGCAAGACTTATGGGGTCATGGCAGTTTCCACTGAAACTTCAAAGTCAAGTCAGGGAGACCTGGTGGTGTGCTGTGCCTCACAGTCCCTACAAAGAGTTACTGAGGGGGCATTAAGTACAAAAGCTGTGGGAATGAAGCTGCAGTGGAGAAAGCAACAAGGTAGATGTAATAGCAACGTGCCACACCTGCCAGGGAAAGCTGCTAGCAGTGTGTAGAGCCAGCCCACGGGCCTGACCATGGGGCTAGAGCTATCCTCCAGCAGAGTGTGCCCTGGATTATGGATGTGGAGCTTCAGGATTGGCACTGTCTCTCTGGATTTCAGTCTTGCTTTGAGCTAGTTCATTTTATTTTCCTGTTTCTCCTTTAGAAATGGAGGTCCTTACTTGTGCCTAAACCAAAGCTGCATTTTGGAAGATTGGAACTTATTTCTCATATTTATCTTTATAGGGTCTCAGAGCTGAGTTTGCTTTGAGTTTTGGTGCAGACCATGGATTAAGACTTTTGAGAAATGAAGGTACAATTGGCTTTAAGATTCCAGGAGCCAAGAGAAATGCAATTATTTGAATAAAAGTCTTCAAAGGCCTGTATGTTAAAAGTGTGTCCTCAGGTTAGCAGTATTGGGAGGTGCCTTGGATCTTTGGAAAGTGGAGCACATCGGAAGTCCTTCAGTCACTTGAGACATGACCTCAAAATGGAATTTGGGACCCCACCGCTCTTTCTTTCTCTGATTCCTGCCAAAAAAAATATGAACACTGAGTCTAACAAAACTCCCTCCATAAGGCATTGTCTTTATAAGAGCTCACATCAACAGATTCCTCAATCATGGACTAAAATTCTGTTCAATTTTATAAATGTTATGGTTTGTACCAAGCCATCTCCCCCCAGCTTCATGAGGCCACAGGAAGAGCTTTTCTTTTCAGAGGTGGATAGATCTAGACATGTGTTTCTGATTAAGAATGTGATTCTGAGATTGATTCAGTGTGATGCTAAGATTAAGGGTGTTAGCATTCCCCATAAGGGCGGGTATCCTTTATAAGAGGGCAGCTGTTGTCACTGCTTGACACCTTCTGCTGCTTCACTGCTTTGCTCCTCCTTCCCACCATGAACTATTTCTCTTCTGCCATGCCCCTCTGCCACTCCACTGGGCCTGGGGGCCAGCCAACTATGAGCTGAAACCTCTACAAACTGTGAGCTATAATACACATTTCCTCTTATAACTTCTGGACTTGGTTATTATGTCTTAGCAATAAGAAAGTAACTAGGACAAAAAGGACCTTTGGTCTGGTATACTTATAATGATACAAAAATAACTTACTAGTCAGAAGTTTAAGGGGCACAATAATCTATATAATCACTCTTTGACATAAACCAAAAATTGCTAATATGAAATGCTGAAAAAATTTACAATTTGAATCATATAACCATAGCCAAAACAAAATTAAAGTAGAAGACTAATTTGGAACTTCAAAATGTGGCTACTACTCTCACATATACACTTCAGAAACAAATAATATTTTAAAGATACACGCATTCAAAAATCTAGGAGTCTGAGCATAGACAGCACTCAGAATTAACAGTCATAAATGTCATACCATTCTTTGTCCCAGAGAATTTCTTAAGAAATCTAGAAAGTGTGGTTGAACCTACTAATTGGTTAAGACTCTAGAACAAGGTCTACTAATCATGACCCCACTGAGTTTTCTCTATTCCCAGTTACATATAATTTTTATATAACTCTCTCAGTCACACAGTCCAAATATCTATTTTCAAAATCATGTAACCTTTGCATTTCTCACTCTCTTTTTATCAGCTAGCCTCTTTCTTGTTCTGTTTTTTATTTTGTTTTTTATTTAATCACACTTGGAAGAATAAAACACATAATGGAATTTTTTTCTTCTTTAAACAAACACACAAATAAAAAATACTGTGCAGGGCACTTTTGAGATAGAAGTTATCAAGTAAGAGCTTTAAGGTGGAATTCTCTGGAATACATCCCTGAGAGGGAGTGAGAGTAACAGCATTAGGCAAAAGAGAAAAATAGACAGAGACGCAGTTTCTAAAGAGTTCCCAGAAAATCCCATGGTTTGTTCAGAAGTTGGATGACCCTGCAGAGACCACCTGAGGTAAGACAGTGGAGCCAGAAACCCCAGTTCCCACAAGAGCCTGTCCTGGAGTGAGGGCTGCTCTTTTGGGGAAGGTATCTCTGCTGGGCTGAGAGCCACGCCTGAAGAGAGACTCAGCTAAACTGTCAGTAGACTTCCTTCCAGAAGTTTGAGGAATAAATTCCTGGATCTGAAAGGAAATCTCAGGGACACTTTTCAACACCCACTATAGTTATTACTGGAAATTTTGCTATAGCAAATTGGATGTGAGCAGCCCATGAAGAGAAAGTGCAAGAGTCCAAGAAGATTTAAGGGCATTGATTAATATTTCATTTCTTTGTAGTACTGAAATCCTTTCTATTTACATCCATGATGTTGGTGGTTAACTAGGTGAGAAGAGAGATCTGAACAAGTTTATAGCCCTCTTAGTTAGATTCACTTGTAACTTATGCCCTGAGGTATATCCCAAACATTATTTAATAGTGTACCTTGATATTTTTATTTGTAAACTTTTAATATACACAGAATGGTGGTATTGAAATTAGTAAAACAAACCCAGAAAAATAAATGTACTAAGGAAACAGTCTTCTAAGAAAATATATTAGTGTGTGTAGGTGTTACTGTGTGAGGAGAATATAGAGAGAGAGCGATCTACATACACATGTGTATATATAATGAAATTGGCATGTCATAATACCACATCAATTAAAGTTATAATAACTATATAAAAATAACAAGCATATGCTAAAAAGATTTTATTCACACACTTGGAATCCTGACCTACTGCAATTAGAACAAACTACTTCAGCGAGAAAAAGCACATCTTTTTATCACAGATCTTACTCAAATGATTAAATAATTATCAACTGACACACATAAATTCAGATTAGAATTAAAATGGACAAATCAAGGAATTTAGAGCCACATTCTACTTGGCATGAGGGAGAATTGTTTTTTAACTAAACTCACATCTCTGTAGACTACCTCCCGAGACTTTGTGCATAATGTAAAACTTAAGAAAAGTATAGAGTGCTAAGTTTTGCAAACATCACGTCATGACATCTTATGTCTTGCTGTGAATTTTCCCTCTATTGTCTGATCGGGAATATCAACTTTAGTCTTTCAATATCTTTGCTTCTCACATTCTCTTCAGTAGAGTTTTGTTTTTCCCAGATTATTGAATTTGCTATAATTCCAGATTGAATTAATTTGCTACAAGGCAACCAGCATGAGAAAAACTGGCAAAAAGAAAACGCAATTTCCTTAAAAAGATAGTGACAAGTAAATTGGGCTTGTCCTTTTTAACAAGTAAAGAATAACTTTCCTATTTTTGAAAACACAGAATCTATGATTGCTACTATGGATTGTCATATAACTTCTGGGGTAATGTGATACAGATATAATTCATTAGTAAAGAAACAAGGCTACTATGGTTAGCCGTGTTATAATATGGTTGTCTGGTGACAATGTCCTAAATCAGTCCTAATGAAGTATCTCAAGGATTTACAACACTGCAAGCTAAAAGAAATCCCTATAGCCCTTTCCTCTTATCACCATACTCATCTAATGCTGAAATCCTATAGACCCGTAATCTCCAATATGTCTTATAACCACATCTGAATTTCCATCTATATTGGCTAATGTTCTCAAGAGGAACAGAATCAATAGAAAATGTGTATGAAATTATTCAGGATTTATTGGATGGGTTTATAGGATCAGAGGCAGAATAGTCCAAAATGACTGCATGGAGAGGATCTAGTAGCTGTTCAGTCCAAAAAATTGAAAGCTAAAGAACAAGAGGAAGAAGGACGCATCACTGGTCTGAAACTGAAGGCCTTGGAAGCTTTCCGGAGAGTTGCTGGTGTGGGTCTGTATTGAAGGCTGAAAAAATGGGAGTATGTTGTCCATGGACGATGGCAGGCGCAGATATGTATGTGCGCTAGTAATGCAGTAACATTTTGCATCCCATTCAGGCTATGAGCCTATTAGTTGGTGCTACCTACAATCGGAGAGGTCTTCTCCACCTTAGCTGTGTACGCCTTGACAATTTTCCATGGAAATATCCACAGAAACCCCCAAGAACTGTAGTTTTCTCATCTACTAGGCCTTTCTTAATTTACTTAAGCTGATAAATCATAGTTAATGGTACAGTGTTACTTAATGAGCTGAATCTCTGTCTTTTTCTGGATTGGGAAATGATTTCATGATGGATTCTATACCTGTAATCTTTCTCTTCCAAAATCGCCTTTATATATTACTAAATCCAAGGTCAGAAACAGTTTACTTCTTTTTTCTAAAATTCTCTATATTTCTAAAAGGAAGCCCCTAAATCTTTATTTGGCATGAAAGTCAAGCCATTTTCTTAGCTCTGTGAATCCAACTGATATTATTATCTTTTCACTCCTATCATTTCCATTCTAGTCATGCTCCCCTTATCATGATCATGACAGAATATCTATGCATTTATGACATTCTGTATGTGATGTTATCCTATGACTCAGAATGGCTTTGATTTTACTCAAAGTTTAAGTTAATACCTTCTCTTCCATTATATCCTTTTGTGTCCTGCAGCAGAATTATACTGCCTTTCTCTGATCCTTGACAGCTGTTTATTTACTTATCCTTCACTTACCTAAGAATTTCATCACCATGACTTATCATGCAGATTATAATGCTTTAGAAAAATTATCCTTTTCTCTTTATATTAGTGCCCTGTTTCCGTAGGATATAACATTTTCCTGCACCATAATACACAGTGAGAGATATGCCAGTAGTTTTAATCTTTAGCAAGGTGAGACCCAATTTTTCCAGTACTGGCAATAATTGGGTCTGGGAAAAATTAGGTCTCACCTTGCTAAAGATTAAAAGTAGACCCATGTTTCTCATTGTGTACTAAACTAAAATCAAATGTACTAAAGATCTAAACATTAAAACAGAAATCTTAAATCTACTGGAAGAGAGGCTAAGTAGAACTCTTGAAGACACTGGCAGAAGAAAATACTTTATGAACAAAACCTCCATTACTTGTGAGTTAGCACAAAGAATCAATGACAGGCATTTATTACTATTGAAAATTTTTGGCAAAGTAAGTGAAACCACTAACAGAATGAAGAGTTAACCCATAATGTGGAAAATTTTTTACCATCTGTTCTTCAGACAGAGGTCTACTATCTAAAATATACAAACAACTTAAAAAATTAGACCCGCTAAATTTAAAGACACAATCCAAAAATGGACATCTGAAATGAACATTTTCAGATGAAATAAAAGCAGCAAATAAATATATAAAAAATGTTTAACACCACTGGTCAGTCAAGAGACACAAAGGAAAACAATGCTGAAATTCCACCTTACTCCAGAAAGAATGACAGCTATCACAAAATCAATTAATAACAAATGCTGGTGGGGCATCAGGGAGAAAGGAACCCTCTTCCATTGTTGGTAGGAATATAAACTAGTGCAACTACTATGGAAACTGGTAAGGAGATTCCTCAAAAAACTAGGATTAGAGCTCCATTTGATCCTGCTATTTCCTTCCTAAGCAAATTTCCAAAAGAATTAAAAGCACCATATTATAGCAATGTATGCATATCCACATTTTTAACAGCTCCATTTATAATAGCTAGATCATGGAAATGGCTAAAATGCTCATCAATAGGTGAAAGATAGAGATGAGGATTTTTTAAAATAAAATAGAGTATCACTCAACCAAAAAGAATGATAAATTTGAGACATTTAGAGGTAAATGGGTGCACATTGAAACCATACTTTTTTTTTTTTTTTTTTTTGAGACAGGGTCTCACTTTTGCAGTTTAGGCTGGCCCTGAGCTCACTACTATTATAGCCCAGGAGAGACTCAAACTCACAGCAATCCTCCTGCTTCTGCCTCCTGAGTGCTGGGATTACAGGTGTGAGCCACCACACCCAGCACTGTGGTATGTGGTACGGATTGCTGATGGGTGTGAGTCACCAGGCCCGGCACTGTGATATGTGAATACCAGGGATCAAACTCAGGACCTTGCACTTGCAAGGCAGACACTGGAACCACTAAACTAAATCCCCGGCCCAATACTCCTAAGTGAAATAAGCAGGACATGCATGGGTAAATATCAAATAATTTCTCTTGCCTGAGAAACTGAATGTATGAGAATCATAATGCACAATAGGTTTTGTAAAATAGGAAAAAAAAGTTCAAAGCAGAAGGAAACTATGAAGGGAAAGTGGCAGAAAGGAAAGTCAATGCAGAGGGTTGGTAGAGATGATAGATGCATCTCGATGTTATTTACACAATATATTAAGGTACAGTAATGAGGTAAAATATATCTGCTGAATGACTATAGGTGTGGGTATACATTTGTAAGGACTTAGTATTGTTTTTAATACTTAATTTTTAATAAAGTCCATAAAAAGTATATAACATTTTACATCATATGGGAGATGTGGTATATAAAAATGATAAAGAACATAGGCAGTGGAATCCAACTAACTTAGATTCAAAATTTTGAATATAATATTTAATGTCATCAGACTTTCAAAAACTTATTAATTTTTTAAAACCGAACAGGATCCACTAAAATAAGTAGATTCAACAACTTTGGAGTTTTTCTTTGAGCATGATGGGAATGCGTAGAAGGCCTCATGAATGCTAAGCAAAGGCTCCACCACTGAGCTATGCCACAGCTCAACAAATAATTATTTGACCTTTCTTTTGTCTGAGCACAGACTGAGACAAATAGCAGAGAAAAGATGGCGCTGCTTACCTAGAAGGGTTATTATAAGGATCAATTTGCAGGCATGTCAAGAGCACTTTGTACTTACCTTTTAAGTGCTTAAAAGGATTAGCAGTTACCAATGTTATTGTTGTGATGTTTTATTTATATATTTCATCAAATATTTATTATTTGCTACTAAATGCCAGAATATGTGGTTACTGTAGAAATAGGGAGAAGTAAGACATATGATTTACCTTCCAAGAGTTAAAACACACAGGAGTGCAAACAAGCCAGTCACATGGTGCCGACAGAGGGGCCTTGACGCATTAACATAAGAATGCAAGAGAGGGGCACATGGGTCAGTACAGTGATGGAGACACTGTCAACTATTAATCTTCTTAGATTATTTTACACATGAAAAAAGGAAGAAGAGCATCCTGGACAGAGAAGCTATGCCAAAGCAGGGAAGCAGAAGAGATCACCTCAGAAATAAAGGTCCCGGGCTGGGTATTTAGCTCAGTGGTTCGGGGCACCTGTCTCGAAAGTGCAAGGGCCGTGGTTCAATCCCCCGGTAATCACATACAATACTGGACGTGATGGCTCACACGCAGCAGCAATCTGTACCACATACCACAGTGCTGGATGTGGTGGCTCATGCCTGTACTCCCAGCACTCAGGAGGCAGAGGCAGGAGGATTGCTGTGATGTGAGTTTGAGGCTGAGCTCAGGGCCATCCTGAACTACAAAGCGAGACCCTGTCTCAAAAACAAAAACAAAAACAAAAAAGAAATAAAGGTCTCCACATAACTGGTGAACACAGCAGGAGGGCAGGAGCAGGGAGGCCTATAGGGGGCCCATCCCAATGGACACAGTGATATCGTTTATCTTGAAATAAATAGAAAATCCTTACAAGATTTTAATCCTGACGTTCCCATGAATGGATATGCACAACAGAAGGTTCACTTACTCTGGTTACAGGGTGGGAAGCGAAGTGAGGTGGGAAAGACTAAATATACAAAGGAAGGTGGAGGGGCCTTACAGTAACTCAGGCAGGATGACTGTACCTGGTAGGTTTTCCTTAAGTGGTAGTTGAATAAACCAGTAATTTTAACAGTTTCAGCCCTCGAATTCAGGAGAAGAATCTCTGGCATTATATTGTTATTGAGAATTGACTAGTACTACAGTTGTCTATTCACAAATACTGAGAATACAGTTATTCAAGTCTGGCCATTATCCAAAACTCCACATGTTACATAAGTGGATAAAATTAGGAAATACAATCTTGGCCCAGAAATATATTGTTAAGACACCAAACAAAAAGGCACAACAGTAAAAACAAAGACAAATTTAAAAAATAATAATACATTTTTAATTTCTAGAAGGACTTTAGAACGGCAGAAGAACTTTGACCTGTAAGGAGATCACTATTATCTAGGATGATCAGAAGAATTTGTGTGCCTCAACAGTGATGATATTTGGCTAATTTCAGAGCAAAGAGACATGATTTTTAAAAATTTCACTCCCTTATTAGAATTTGTCCAGGAAACTATTTCAATGTTAAGATGTTATATTAGTTCTAGCGCATCTGTCAAGGTTAAAGCAAGCATCGTGATAAACATAGTTGGGTATTTATTGATCAATTACTTTAGTCACTTCAAAATACCAATTAGCCCTTGTAAATGTTAATAATATAAGCAATAAAGAACAGATGGCCAAATGATCAGAAAACAGCTGCTGCTTTCCTGTTAAACTCAAAGATGTGGGCAATGTTTCTAAACAGGGGCCCAGCAGAGATATTGTGGTGATGACATTTCCTGCCCCAGGCCCATGCCGTGCATCTTCTATCTAAAGCTGCTTACAGGCATTTACCCTCAGTAAGGGCCATAATGGTGTGGATGATCTCCACAGTGTGGAGCATTCAGAGATAAGAGTCAGGTCACCTTCTGCAGGCCTGCCAGCGAACATGGAGGATAATCTCTCCAAAGCTCAGGATAAGCTCCTAGGCATCATTCAGTTCTTGCTCTTAGGATCTTCCGTCACTGATGAATCAGGCTAAAGAGAACATTTCATCTAAATGCACTCTGGTGTTCCATGCAAATGGGATGATCACCATTAAGGAAGACAGAAGGGGACTTTCCTGAGTTTATCTGGAGTGGCTGTTCATGTTCCACACACTGCTCTGACATTTGGATTTCTATCTCCTTGATTTGTCAGAACACTTCTTCTTCCTCTCCATTCCCTATCTTTCTCCAAGCCAGTAAGCAGAAAAGCAAATGGAGTATATTAAATCATCGGATAATATTGTAAAACCACACTGAGTGAGGATGCTTTCTGTAATGTTTTCTTCACATTTATCTGCCATAGATCACATTTTTATTTTGCGAACAAACTACCAAGTGGATAGTGCATAAGTAACTGATTGCTGAGTATCTAGAATTCCCATATGTTAGTTACTGTGGGTTTGCACAAGCAAAGAATTTAGGCATATGTTTTTAATCAGAGGAAAGGTAAAGTTTCAGAGACTTGACTTCTTGCCGATGCAGAGAAAATGTCCCTGTGAGATGTTCCTTTCATTTCCTCTATGTGGACCTAAATCAAACCTAAATCAAAGCCACTGTGTCCTGGGCTCAGGGAAAATGAGTTTTCTGGGTCCACACTAAGATCACTTGACATAAATCATATCACTTAAGAAATGTTCTCTCTGAGGACAGGAGGAAAGAGGTGGGCAGCTCCACTTAAACCACAGGTATCAATTCCCCAGGATGAATGGAGTCATTGTGGATGGCAAACATATACTACCAATTAGAAAATGAGATGACATGAATACTACAGAGTGGATTCTGTTTCTACAGCATGGAAACCTTGTAATGTTTCTTCCTGCTCACGTTGCCACTAGCCCTCAGCTTCTCAATGTGCTCTGCGAGTGTTTCAGCATTCGGCTAAGCACACAGCGAACTCAACGCTGTTTCTCGCTGGGCAGCATATTCCCCAGTCTCCTGTGCAGTTTGGCATATTCACACACCGGAGTTCCAGGCATCAGAATGTGAACAGACACAATGTAGGCTTCGCCCCCATCTGGTTCTTAAAAATTGCAATCCTTGTATTTCCCACTTTTAACTGCTTGATTCATATGATGACCTGGACAGTCACACACTGAGATGGAAGAGAAAGAGAGGGAATTAGTCCAGATCTCCAGGACATCTGGTTTAATCTTTAGTTCTAGTTTACTTTGATTGTTCCTGTAAGAGCATTACCCTCATTGTAGGGCCTGGTCTTTATTCCTAAGGCTCGGCCTTCTTCGAGACTCAACCAAATAGCTTCGGTAAACATCCTTCATTCCATTTAGGCTCCAGCTCTGCCTGCCTGAACAAACTGCTCTCTAATAGAGCCTCGAAAATCCCCAGTTCAGAAATAATCTAGATCTTGAGCAAAAACTCTAGTGACCTATGATCATCTACCTAGACATCTGACTCCACCACCACCCACACACTCTCACGAACTTGCCCTCCCCCCGCCCCGCCCCTGGAGGAGTCTCACTTCAGCCGGACCGAATGTCAGAAATCTCTCACTCGCAGCTCAGTAAGTGTGTCACTCTGCTTTATCTTCATTTTAGTGATCCAAAACAACCACTGAGTACTCTGTTATAGAAATGTGCAAATGTATGTTACCCCTTACCTCTAAGTCTCCAAAAGCAGTTCATGTGCATTATTCTAACAGTTTATTTCATTTAAAAAATAAAATTTATAATTCTGTAATTTTATGTGTACTTACTTTATTAGTGAGTTATGAGTCATTTAAGAATGTTTATAACTTTATAGAAAGAAATGCATGCCTAAAATTCTGTTGTTTAAAACACAGATAGAATAGAATAATTGGAAAACTAGAGTAAGTGGCTGCTTAAAGTTACTTCCTATAAAATCATGGATTTCCATGTCACTTCCAAATATGAAATTTTAGTGTATTGGGAAAGAAAAAATTAATTACTGGTTTTCAGAAGAAGACTAAGGAGGTGCAAAAAATAAAACCTTTATAAAATTGATGAGACATTAGAAAAGATATAAAACTATTATTAACATAAACATGTTTGTGTTAAAATACATTAACATTCTCTCAGATACATTTTTACAATTACTATGTAGTAGATACATAATTTTTATGAGGTGTATAGTTACATGTTGATAGAGAACATTTAGAATAAAAAGTTAAGATGCAAAACTACTGTATTCAGATTTCTTAAGCAAAATTTGCAATCTTCTATAGTCAAATAAAATTATAAAAGATAACTATATAAAATCATTTAAACTCTATTATAGGTCCTCACACTGTCACATGTACTAGGTTAAAAATGTAAAAATATTGATCATGTGCTAACTTTAAAAGTATAAATACTGAATGAAAATTATTTAAAATCACAAACAAGAGGGACTTTCAAAATGCTGAAATTGTTCTTTCTTTTTACTACTCGTCCCTTCATTCTTATCATATACATGATTCAATTAATAATTTCCCATCGATCCTTTGTTCCTGTGTTTCAGACACTGAAAAAAATACTGGAATTAAAAAGAGGCAGATGAGCAAAGCATGCGTTTTAGATGTCTTGAAGATCAGTTTGAGAAAACTCAGCCAAATTGTACACTTTTGATGTCTCAGCTTTCAAGTCCCCCACACTCTGCGCTCTGGTCTCCATGGGAGGACATGGGGTACCTCCATTTCAAAGCCTTTCATTCCTCAGGATGAGATGTTCAACTTTTGAAATGTAACATTCCAATTCCCTTGTGATCAAATTTTTTTTTTCTTTTAAACAGAAGCTTCTGAAACATTGTTATAACCCACAGAAAGGAAAAAATAACTACAAAAGAAGACATTCATACTTAACCAAAACTAAAAGGCAAAAGGACATATTCCAAATAGTTCCATCCAAAGACAAAATGCAACAGAAATACAGTGCTTCAAAGGGGTCAAAACACTGCAAATAAAAAGAAAATCACAAACTCAGGTGACTAGGTTAGCTAACAGTTATGTAAACTTTATAATTAATTCATTGTAAAGAAACATTGCTCAGAAATGGGAGCTGAGTAGAGAAAGTATGAAGGTTAAGACTATCAATACCAAATTTATGAAACAATGTTATTAAAAGTGGTCTGTGTACATGCATGTATAGAGATACAGTTGATTAGATAAATATAAATACAAATACAGATACAGATGTAGAGATAGAGCTTTTCCTGATTCTTGGCAGCCCAGCGAGGAGTTTTCACTCTTCCAGCTCAGTTCAAATAATAAGAGGCCAAATTCAAGTGAAGTCTTAGATTAGAGAACATAGGGTTTATTACAGAACAGAAAAAACGTCCCACAACGTCTCTTTCCCCTTTACTTTCCCATTTTTCCCATCTTTCAGGTCCTCACACCACTCCCCTCTGCATGTGTCTGAATGAAGAGGAAAAGTTCTTAATTTCTCCAAAATTCTAGCCTTTAAGTTACCTCCATGTTTCTCCCTTACATATGTAAAAAGGAAAGTCCTTTGTTTCCAGGGTGGAAAATGTCACTTCGCTGGCTAATCAGGAACATTCCTCAATTCCTGCTCCTATCTGTCTACCCACAATATCTAGAAACAGATATACACATATAGACACACCCTCATCTCTCACATATGTAGGTGAGCTTCTTCAGAGGGCACACGCTTCGTTAGCTCGCCGCTCACACATGTACTTTGTTTCTCACTCACTCAGCAATTATTTGACCCATGGAAGCCGTGTACTATGCGAGGCCCTGCGGTACCTCCATGAACACAACACTCACTGCTTCTGTCTAGGGTTCCTACTCGCCAATTAGATAAGACATTAAACTGCCAAAAAGTATAACAGGCTTTCAGTTAAATGAAATGGAATGTAAAAGTGGAAAATTAGAGTTTTCACAGTTGCAAAACTAGACACTTAAGGAAGCAATCTCAGGTCAATTACAGAAAGCTTAGTAGCACATGAGTCTGTGTCTACACACATATTTTATGAAGATGTACAAATAAAAACAGTGATTTGTTCATGACATACAATTTTACATTGAACAGTGTTACAATTTTAATCTTTGAATTATAGTATAGATGAATTTTAATTAATTATTAATATTTGTACAGTATTTTACAAATATATAAGTTCAATATTCTACACGGACATATATTCAGGGACCATCAAGAAAACTATTATTATCTTTCTAAAGATGGTAAGATTATAAATTCTAGGGACCATAATAATAGTGAGCTTGTAGGACCAAGAATGCTTCAACAAAGCTTGCCTTCCAAATGCTAAAACATGATTACCTGAGTTCTTGCCAAAAACAGCCCATGGAATAATTCAGAACCTCGAGTCAGCATAAGCAATTGCTAGTGCTCACTGGTGGATAGTACTTATGTAGTCTCCATTTGATAAATACAATAACAATGTTCATGCAATCACTCCATATGAAGTTTTCAGCTCCAGTTTCTTCATGCTTTTCATTCTAGAGTTGTTTCCATTACAAACATGAATATTCACAGCCTTCCCTTCTTGTCTTCATAGAATTTACTCAAAGACATGATATGCAGTCAAATGTTTAACAGTTACTCCAAAACAACGTAATTGTATTAAAGTGCAAAGAAACATTTAGGTTAAATCTTAGACAGTTCATAAGTAACAGGTGCATAGTTACACCATTCAGTCTATTTTGGCTCAAGCTGCTAAAAGCTTTGCTTTTACAGGCTCCAGCTCTTTCTTACTCCCAAGATGTAACATCCAAGGTCTGACTGCAGTTGGCTTTTCAGTCTGACTGCCTGCTGCCTTGATGAGTGACAGGTCAAGACTTTACAAAACCACCTAAAGCCAAATTAGAAATTTTCTCAGATCTTGCTAGACCTTTAATAGGTCTTTAGTAGTGATTCTCACAGGACAGCCATTATCAGAGAATATCAGTGCTCATATTGCAAATTTCCAAGCTTTACCATAGGTCTGTTAAATCAGAAACTTGGAAAGAACAACCTGTTTTTAATAGACCAAGTGATTCTGATGCATGGTCAAGATATTTAAGATATACCGTTCAGCAGCCCAATTCAGGTCCTACAATCTTTGGGCATCAAGTTACTTGAGAATATTGTTGTAATGAAGCCTATTCCTCTGACTGAAAAGGAAAGAAAGAAATTGATGGTAAAAACAATAAAATGGAAACAAAGCTTATGTATTTGGGGGGCGTGGTAGGGAAGGCAGGAAAGGGAAAAAATGAGAATCAACATCCATGATGTTCAGGTACAAATTCTCAAAGTTGAATGTGATCATAATGTATATCTAAAATAAACCAATAAATTCAATAAGGGGAAAAAATAAACTTTTTCATTCTGAAATTTTTATTGACTCTATGGACTAGTTTGTTCTATCTTTTCTTGTATCTATAGTTTTTCTGGAAGCTACCACATAGAATCATATTACCTTGAGATCTTCTCTTTCAGCATGGACACAGCCTGAGCATCTTTACAATAGTGAATATAATGCCGCTAAATCAATTGTAAGATGCACTTCTCCTACATTAGAAAACACGTTCTTTATCTGAAAGTCCATAGGTGTCACAGAGCATAAGCCCTCAGAAACTCAAGTTTCTTCAGTCTTCTTAGTTTGCCATTCCCAGGGCCCTGTCTTAATTTGCACAGCAAAAAAAGGATGTCAGCATCTCCATGGCCCAAACTAAGGGGAAAAATAGGAAGCCCAAAGAAGATTTGCTCTTAGTGAGTACCCAAAAGATGCAGGCTGACTCTTCTTAAACTTCAGCTGGATACATTTTGCCTGAAGCAATGCTGTTCAGTCAGGTAACCTGGATGAAGAGTGCAAAGACCAGGTAATTAACATCATGCCTACCCTCTGCATGTTGTACATGCTCCGGAAGTCCTTTCCTGATCTTTCATATAGAAAAATGCATACTATCTTTGGTTCTTAAGCAAACTTCAGTATGACTACATCTTAATAGTGTATCAGAGCTTAATTATTCATGAACTTTTTGTCTGTGACTTCAAATTATCCTATGATTATTAGCAGGGACAGAGCCCTCTATAAATACTTGCAAAGATCAACCTAGAAGGTATAGAAGAAAGTAACTAGAAAATTAGAAGCCAGAAAAGCATTGTTTAGAGAATTCAACCATCCTTTCATTCTGTTCAGAAGTTATCTTCAAAGTGGTTATGTGCATATGTGTGCACAGAGAGAGATTTTATATCCTTATTTTTTTATTTTACACATAATTCATATAGGCAGTGATCATATATGAATTTGACATTTCAGTATAATTTTAAAGTCAACTCCTTGTAATTTATAAAATGCTTGTTCTTATAAGAGATGTTCCTAATAGGCTAAAAACAAGACTTTCTTAAAAGCATCCTTTGTAATTTATATAACATCCTAACTAAGTAAATTAGTTATAAACACCTATTGGTAATTTTAAAAACTTCACCTCTCAGCCGGGCAAGGTGGCACACCTCTGTAACACTAGCCCTTTGGAGGCACAGGCAGAGGCAGGAGGATTGATGCCAGCCCGAGCAACACAGTGAGATACTGTCTCAACAAAACAAAGCAAAACCCTCATCTTCCATATACCCATCGCAGTGCCACTCTGAACACTACGTGTTGTTACCATGGGAATGCTTGCCTCTTGCCTGGGCACCAGTGACAGCAAGAGCTTCGGCTTTGACTAAGGATCCTCTCATCCCACGGGAGGGCTTAGGAGTCAAGTTTTGTAAATTTTACACATTAAAAGTTTGTAGGTCTGAATTTCGAAAAGAAGTGATATTTTAGAGAACTATTTCAATGTTTAGCATCTTCTCAATCACATTTTATCTTATTTTTTTCATATTTCCATAAACTAGCCCATTTGAAGCATTATGCTTGAATAAGACCTGTATATTTTTATAGCAAGAGCTTTGACTGGCTGTATCTTAAAGATGAATATATTCAAGTGTCAGGATACTTAGAAGACATAGCCCTGAGAGGAAAGCAGTGGTGACTCATTAAGCGATGCATTTTCTTCTCCTGCTTGCCCTTTATCATTTGAACAGCAAGGATAATAGCCAGGGCCAGCATTTTCCTGCTGGGGCCCTGGAGAGCACAATAGATCATGAGAATTTTGTATGTGATGTAAAGATAATTGGATTTATCATAACAGTCAGAGTTATATTAAAAAGCACAGACTTAATTTAAATGAAATAGCTAAGACAAGGAAATGAGGAGGTTAAGCTAGAGTAACATTTAAAAATGTTTCAAACTAAAACTGAAAAAAATAATAAAATGACTGTAGGAGTATAAAAAAGTTTTTATGTATCACATAAAATCATTAAAATTTAACTCATATTCACAAACTTACCAGTCAGTGTAGTATCCCATGGATATTGTGTCAATTTATTATTCATAGTGGGTGGAAATAATTAGTAAATTTTCAGGTAAAAATCTTGCTTAGAGGAAGAAATACTGGTGAAAGTAGACAGTATCACTTATTTAAAAATTTCGATGGAAAAATGTTTTTATATGCCATACATACATTTATATATAACTCGAGCCAAAATTTAGACACTCATATTAAATTTTACTAATTTGTATTGATTTTTTATTTAATTAGATTCAAATGTATCTAGTACATTCCTTCTAAGGAAATTTTTAAGCAAAAGTAATTGCGAGCAAATCTGAGAATGTCCTTACTGAAGAGAATGAAGTACTCTTATGAGTGATTAACCTCTCCCCATGATATACATGTATTGCTTTCTAATAATAATTTTTGATTCATTAAAGCCTTTGTTCAAACTATCTGCAGAAAATCATACCTCCAAGTCAGCTTAGCATTATTTGAAAGAAAACACATTCAAACTTTTAATTTTGCCTGTGATTTCCCATCTACTAAACACCAGTGTCCTCTAGATCAAGATTCTTTTTTTCTTTTTTCTCTTCCCGCCTTAAGGACAAACTCAGGCTTGCTCCACCACTGAGACATGTCTTCATCCCTCTTTATCTCCTGCCTCAGCCTCCCTTAATGTTAGGGTTACAGGCATGAGCCACTGAACCTCGGTTTGGCTTGGGATTCTGACTTTAATTCATGTGCACATAACCTATAATGATTTTCTGATTGATACTCAGAAGCTAAGCTAAGGAAGCCACGTTTTAGATCTTCAAATTTATTTATTTAAACTGACTTTATTGGTACATTTTATACAGTCATTATGATCACATTCAACACGGAGAATTTGTGCCTGTACATGACACATCTTGGTTCTCATTTTTCTCCTTTCCCCTGGCCTCCCTACAAATTTCTGCCTCCTATATACATAAACTTTGTTTTCTATTTTTTTCTTTCTCTGCTTTGCTTTTCTCTACCCACCCTTTCCCTTTTCCTTTTGCACATTTTCTTCCTATTTCACATTACCTATCATACATTTTGGTACTCATTTACACCTTCAGATTTCAATACTAGAGAAAAGATATGGTATTTGCACATCTATGTCCTATTTCCTTCACTTATAAGTATGTCCCCAAGTACATTCATTTGAGTATAAATGACCCAAATTTATTATTCTTTATGGTTGAGTAATACTTTATTTTATTTTTTAAAATCACATCTTTATCTGTCTCCCATTGATGAACATTTAGGCTATTTCCAAGATTTATTTAATACAAACTATGCTGCTATAAACATGAGTGCACGTATGTTGCTGTAGTATTGTTATTTTAACTTTTTCATGTATTCACCCAGCAGAGAAATAGCAGGGTCAAATAGGACCTCAAGGCCAATACTTATAAGAAATCTTCACATTTATCTCCACAGTGGTTGCACCAGTCTACATTCTCAGCAACAGTGGAGAAGGGTTCCTTTCTCTTCACAGATCCACCAGCATTTGTTGTTGGTTGATTTCATAAAATGAACAAACATTTTTCAGACGAAGAAATAAATGCAGCTGAGAAACACGAAGAAATGTTCAACTCACTAGTTACCTGAGAGATGCAGATGCAGATGAGATTCTATCTCACTCCACAAAGAATGGCCACTAGATCTTCAAATTTCTTATGTACTCATTCCCAAAATTCATCTTCTTCAAAAAGTACCAATATTTAATTTTTTTCTTTCCCACTTTCCCTTTTTAGTTAAGGGAAACAAAAATGTACCCAAGAGTCACCTGGAAAACCTACATGTAAAAACTTTTAACGTGTAAAACAAACGAATAATTTGCAGAGCTCCTTGAACAGAGGAATAATAAACTGTATCGTCATTTTTACTGAGAGGCATTCTTAATAAATGTACTTTCTGTTTCTTATAAAAATTTAATATTTATTATGCTTTGATCAAGTATATACTGCTCTAATGAGTCTGATAATATGAACAAGAACTTTAAGAAAACATTTAGATTTAATAGTTACAAAAATTAGTTTAAGAAGTAAAATTTTCAATTTAAATAGTGCATAGAAAAATGACACACATGCTGTAAAAACTTGTAAGCATAAGCTACCACTATAGCATCTAACTCTATATAGAGAAATTAGAATTTTGAACTATAAGTTAAAGGAGGAAAAGAAAGTTATAAAATTCTAACTCTTTAAGGTGCATTTTTATTTTTTACCAGGGATTGAACTCAACACCTGCACTTTCAAGGTAGGCACAGTGCCACTGAGTTAAGTCCCTGGCCCAAGAAGCATCTTTACTATATCATTTAAGTAAACAGTATAAGATGTCAAATCACCATGGTATTTATATTTGATTTGAACATTAAAATAATGTAACATTTATATTTTAATGTTTAGTGCATCCTGAAGTATACCTTTTAAATTACCTCAACTCATCATGGATATTTTAAAATATGACCTTTAAAAAGTGCTATTTAAAAGTTATTTTCAATACTTTCAAAGAGTATACAAAGAAATATTGTCTGAAATCCATTGCTCCCCATTGTTCTACATCACTTAAATTCTAGTTTGCTCATCTTTTTTTCATGTATCCAACCAATGTATACAGATAACTACCCAGTGCTGTTAAATAGGCTAATTGTAAGAGCCTGAGAATGTGCTGTTATACAAATATATTGTAAGATTTCTAAAATCAAAGAATCCAACCTGGTGAGATTGATAATGAGGAGTCAAATACATTTGAGTACCGTTATGAAGATGCTTAAAATGTAAGAAAATAGTATGTTCAACAATAGCTCATGACAGCTGCGTAGTCCAAAGCAGATACCTGGATTTCAGGAGCTATATGATTATCCTTTCACTAAATGCTTTTTTAAAAGTATTACAAAGTAGCCAGGTTCTCTGGATTCATGTGTGCGTGTGTGTGTGTGTGTGTGTGTGTGTGTATGTGTGTGTCTGTGTGTGTGTGTGTCTGTGTGCATGTGCACCTGTAAGTGACAGTACATGAATATGTTGTAATATGAATAATGTAAACAACACAGCTAGAAGTAAGCACAAAGTGAAAGTGCCACAAAATAATAATTTGGCATAGGCACTTGCGGATTCTTCCTGCTTCTTTTTGCTCTACCTAAACAGCGTTGCCTACTCAGGACATGCAAAACAGCTCACCTGGAAAGAGATTCTTTAGCTAGCTCAAGAAAATAAATGTACCACATTTTCAGCTTCTAACCTCACATATTGCAATAAGTGTATTAAAAGTGTATTTTTTAAAAAGTGTATTAAAAAAACCCCACCATCCGGGTTCTTTTCTGACCCACTGACAAAAGGTCCAGAAAAGACCTCCAGTCCAGGGTGAGCAGGTTTGGGGAAAGAAGGGCGCTGTATGCATTACAGGGCCCTTCACCACTCTTTGGTCCACTCTGAAATCACTTAGTGCTGTGCAGAAAATTATTCTGACATTTGGTAGAATCCATGCAAGGAATAATATTTCTGGACTCTACACTGATAGACTCCTGACACGAAAGGTGCGAGAGGTAGGAGTATAAGGCCGAGGGCCCTGCACATGAAAGTGCACAGAGTAACTGAGGTCCCCTGGGAGAAGCACAGAGACATGAGTGGAGACAAAGACCCTCTGCCACTGCTTAAATCAACACGGCCAATACACAGGTACCTCACAACACCTCAGGTACATATTTTCCAGTAGTGATCCAGGGAGATTTGGCCACCAGTTCCAGGAAACTGATGACTCTATGGTCAGTGTCCACAGGGAAAGTAGCCTGGAAGCTGGAAGCTGTTCAGATGCCAGCTGACACCCTCACTTCACCGAGATGAACATGTCTATTCACGGCCAAAGCAAAGTGAAGAATCATACAAAATGCTCATGACTCTGTCACACGCATCCTTCCATCACATTCAAATATCCTTCTGAAGACTGTGTAGAGCAGGGATTATATATAAGAGACAACCTGGCGATGATTGAATTTCAAAGTGTGTGACTGAAAAAAAAAAAAACAAACGGATGAGTTAGAAAGAGAAACCTAGAAACTCTGTAGATGAAATTGTCTGCCATTATGCAGATGGAGTTCCAAGTTGGAAAATTAAATCGAGTAACTGAAATAAAGCAAGTTACATTTTTGTACATCAGAGTTTTTCACTTTGGTATTATAGTTGGCACACATGAAAGTCTTGTATGTCAGAAGAGGGAGTCTGAGTTTTATCCTGAAGGCAATAAGAAGCAATTGAATGATTTCAAATAGGAAAACGAGAGAAGTGATCTTGAATATTACAGTACATAGTCTAGTAGCGCGATGGAGAATGAATGAGAGAACAGAGGTGCAGAAAGACAAATGAAGGGTGCCTGGCAAAGAAATATCGGGGCTAATGACAAAAGAAGCAACAAAGCACAGGGATGAGCTGTGATGGTGAAGATGGAAAGGAGAATATTGATGTGGGAGTTTCCCAAAAAGGGCTGTCGGCCCAGCCACAGCTGTTCAGCCTCCATGAAGTGGTCATGGGACCAAGCCTCTCATGGCGATGGTGGCAGTAAACACCTTCCTATAAACCAGTTTCCCCTTGTGGTGGTCCCTGGAGCTCCTTGATTTTTACATATTTATTATCACATTTCATTTTACTTCCCCATATTAACAGGTGATAAACCACTATCTACACACTCAAACACATTTTTATATATATTGCATCCATTAACCATGGTGGCTAATTATATACCGTGAGGAAAGTCTGAATAGCCTTCCAAGTTAAAGCTATATAAATTAAGAGAGTATTGATTGAGTGCATTTGATCTCTAAAGTGTCTATGTTGCTTATCCTGTATAAAATGCAACAATGTGTGAGTTAAGTGCAGTTCCAAATCCTAGTTCTAGTTCCAGTCCTAGGTTTTGAATGTGTTAACAACATAATCTTTCACTAGTCCTGCTACTCCAACGATTTGTACAGTAGAATGGTACTAGTACCTTCCTCACCAGTCAGTAAAAGGCAATCAATACAAAGCCACAGCAATGAATACAGAGAAAGCATAAGCTAAGTTCTAACAATTGATTGTGTGGGAAGTT
Source organism: Petromus typicus (assembly GCA_004026965.1). NCBI lineage: Eukaryota > Metazoa > Chordata > Mammalia > Rodentia > Petromuridae > Petromus > Petromus typicus. Next base: position 114,087 of record PVIR01001069.1, on the reverse strand, counting down.
GACATTTCTTACATGTGTTTAATTATTTTTTATTTGTTCAGGTTTTGTTTGTTTGTTTGTTTGTTTTTAGATTTTTTTGAGACAGGGTCTCGCTTTGTGGTTCAGGCTGGCCCTGAGCTCAGCCTCAAACTCACATCACAGCAATCCTCCTGCCTCTGCCTCCCGAGTGCTGGGATGACAGGTGTGAGCCACCATGCCCAGCACTGTAGTATGTGGTACTGGTTGCTGCTGGGCATGAGTCTCCACATCCAGTATGGTATGTGGTTACCGGGGATCGAACCCAAGTCCTTGTGCTTGCAAGACAGGCGCTGGAACCACTGAGCTAACTCCCTGGCCCTGTTCGTTTGTTTTTTGAGACAGGGTCTCACTTTTGTAGTTCAGGCTGGTGCTGAACTCAGTATCCAACTCAGCAATCCTCTTCACGAGTGCTGGGATTACAGACGTGAGTCACCATGTCCAGCACTGTCATATGTGGCTCTGATTGCTGGTAGGTGTGAGTCTCCACGCCCAGCATTGTCCTATGTGGTTACCGAGATCTAACCCAGGCCCTTGCACTTGCAAGGTAGGCCCCAGAACCACTGAGCCAAATTCCTGGCCCCATGTGTTTAAATTTTCAACTTATATTTGATACTAAATAATTTCTTTATCAAAACTTGTCTTATGCAAATGTATATTTGAAATAAAGAACTTCATATTAGAATTTGTGAGTGCAAAAGAATTAAGTTTATAATTCATGTATTTCTCATTCTGCATTTTGTTTTGGAAATATATATATATACACACACACATATACATATATATACACACACATATACATATATATACATATACATACATACATATATATATACATATACATATATATATATAGTCTCTTTATTTTTACATTCTCTCTGAAACATTTCACACAAGGGCAAAGTGACTACTGTCTTCTATGTAGGGTGCTGAGCTCATATGTAAAAGTTTAATTTACAACAGTAATAGAGACAAGCTAAGAAATGAAGACTATTGCCAGTTGGGTTATTTCTGTTGAACAGAATGTTTATAGTTTTCATAGAACAAATTAAAATATTCCAAGCATTTATCTCTCCTCTAGGCAGAGAATAAATTAGAAGTAGTAAAAGGTCATTTCCACCTCTCCAAGAAGCACATGTTCATAATTAAAAGAACTAAAGTTCAACCATATGAAGTGATCTCTACTCACTACATGAGTTATATTTGTATATTGAAGGTACTTGTTCAATTTGAAGTTTGTTGGAAATATGTTAAAGCAAATAGTCACCCTTCTCTGATCCTTTCTTTGTTGAATGTACTAATCTTCATAATGACACCAGAGGAAATATGTTATGCTAATGTGTCAATAGCAACAAATGAAGAATTTTTGTTCCACTCCTTGCTAGCTAAAAGCGTCAAGGCAGGCACATGATTTGTCATATAATAACACATTGTCAGGGTATTAACAGAGAGAAGAGTGGTTGTGTCTCTATACCAGGGTCTTCACATTAAGTAAACAATTTATTTCTAACTCAATTCTCCTGAGATGGTGAAGTGGGAAAAATCTAATATTAAGTTTTGCAGGAGAGATTTTATCATTTGTCAAATTAAGATAGCTACCATTGTGAGATGAAAAAATGAATCTGGAAATAAAGCTGAGGCTCCAGTGGAAATTCACCTCAATTCCAGGAAGGTTTGTGCCTCACAGGACCATGTGCTGGACAAGGCGGAGGACACGCACCTCCGCACACACTAAGCCAGCACCAGCAAAGCTGCCCTGGAGCTCCAGGTTTGTAAATTCAGCCAAGAACAGGCAGTGGAAGCTTAAAATTGTGATTCATACAGATGAGCATTCTTCTCTTGATAATCGTGCAGTAGTTCTAGCTACAAAAAGAGGCACACTCTGATACTCATTTGTTTTGGAGGGATCAATTACACTCGAGATAAATACTATTTTTATCTTATTTTAGTTATTATTTATCGCAAGTATGGAGGGCTGCCTCAACTTTTTAAAAATTTTATTGGTACATATCTACCATACATAATGATCACATTCATTATAGGGATTTTTTCCTGTACATAATATATTTTGTTTCTTCGTTTTCCTCATTCCCTCCCTTCACTTCAACCCTTTTGCTCTCCCCACTTATAAAAGCTTTGCTTGTATTTTTCCCTTCTGTTGTCTCTTTAAGATGGTGAGACAGGTGGACTGCTGTGACTTTGGGGCTGGGTTGGGCTGCATAGTGAGCTCAGAGCCAGCCTGAACTACCAAGTGAGATCTGGTCTCAGAAAGAAAGAAGAGAGAAAGAAAGAAAAAGAGAGAGAGAAAGGAAGGAAACAAAGAAGGAAGAAAGGAAGGAAGGAAGGAAGGAAGGAAAGAAGGAAATATTTTAAGATGGTGGAAAATTTCCTAATACTTAGAAGGGAGCCAGTCAGTTGTGACATAACATGACACAGGGACAACATGATTTCAAATTCAGGAAAACAAAGACATAGTTTCATCTTCTATGGTCTCAAATGAAACTTCTGGTATGAAATTTAATTTCTAACATAATTATCATCAAGACACCAAGTCTGAATTATTTAATGTATAATTAAGAAAGAATAATCTACTTATCATTATGGAAAACATCCTCTCTCTCTCCCTATGGAAAAGATCCTCTTTCTCCCTGTGCTGATTATATGTGGCAATAACAGACTAGAATTCTTTCATAATTTTTGCTCTTCTAAAAAGTAAACAATGTTATACTTGTAACTTTTAAGATCAAGTGCTCTAGAGGAACTTTAAATATTATTACCGTATCTCAAAATATCTTTGAACAAAATCTTCAGGTTAATAAAAAGCCTCCATGAAACCATTTACAATAAATACTCTACCAAATGTATGATCAGATAAATTCTGTTATTGAGATCTTAGAAAATAAGATACATTTTTATTATATAATGAGTCTTTTTTTTTTTTTTGAGACAGGGTCTTGCTTTGTAGCTCAGACTGACTCTGAGCTCAGCCTCAAACTCACATCACAGCAATCCTCCTGCCTCTGCCTCCCGAATGCCGGCATTACAGCCACGAGGCACCACACCTGGCACTTATAATGAGTCTTTTTTAATAAGTATTTTCAGTGTTTTTTCCAGCTTTCCTTGTTCTTCCTTTCCTTCCATATAGGGAGATATTGGAACTTTCCCATCTATACAAATAGTCTGGACTGAGTCAAACCAGTCTATTATGCATTATGTGGGAGTCATATCAAAAGTCTTTCTGAGGAGGGGTTCCAAGAATTTTGTAGAAAAACTTGGTCATGCACTCTTACTGGGTAGTGCCCACATTGTCAGCCTCACCTTAGGCATGGACCCCTCTCAAAGCCTCAGACCAAAGCCAACTAGGAGAAACTCTCTTTGAGTGGAGATTTGATCTCCTCCTATCTTGGATTATTCATTTACAGTTTCCTTATTTATGGTCTTTAAACCGAAGAGAGAAAAACACTGAAAAGAGTTTTTTGTGACAATTGGTTCCTTTCTACTGTCTCCTAGGACCCCAACAACAGCTCCTCATGCATATGTCTGGCTGTGCTTTGTAAACAATTTCGTTTGAAGTATGTGTTGCCCTGTTTTAAAACAAATGTTAGTTTTTCTACCTTGAATTTCAAACTCTGACAGCTGCCAAAATGTTCACTGTAGTATGTTGGATTTCCTGATAAAAGAAAACATATCTCAGTGCTGAAATTAGAATGCTATTGTGTTAGAGCATGAAGTGGTCTTTCTGGAGTTTTTACAGAGATTGCAAGAAAATATTGTCTCCACTGTTTTCATAGTTAGATTTACCACATATATTGCCTAGAATCAATTACATAAATTCCATATGCTCTAAATATTATGTATGATAGTTCATAAAATTTCACTTTCTGAAAGGAAATATAATAATTTCAGGAATAATTTTCAGCAGTTAAAATTTATCTACAGGTGCAGATGGGGTCCTATATTGTTAATTAATTTAGCTTTAGTGTATCTCCAGTGCTTAAGTAAGTATTCATTATTATTCAAGTTCACAGAAGCTCTATAAATGTATAATTTTTATTCTCATAGGACAGCAGTTAAAAGATTGACTAATGAAGGTAAAAATAACTGTAAGAGTTCTGGAGTGTGTTCTCCAACTTGTTCAGAAGAAAATGTCTGGCTCTGGGTGTTCTTTGTACAGCACTGTGAGAGGCTTATACAACTTACACCACTGTGGGATAATTTTGCTAGGAAAAGAGTAAGATGTTATTACATGCCAAAGTTGGATATCACTCGCAAATCCACATTTACTTGTATCACTTCTAAATTTTTTATTTTATAAAAATATTTCTCAACAAAATAATAAAAATAGTTCATACACTGTGAATCTTTTCTTCTAAGTAGTAACTTAGAGTAGAAGACATGTTGAATGCTGAACTCATTTGTCTTCAGTTATTACTGGTTTCATATTTAAACTATAAAGTTATCTGTAAGTACTCTTCATTGTACCTCACAAACTCTAAAAGATAATTGATTATTGGTTTTCAAGCATAAGTACTCTATTATTTTCTTTAGATTTTTCTCTTCTAATACAATGCTGATAGTTTTTAGTTTGTGTATACAAACACTATATTTTTAGCTTTCTTTTTTAATATGATGATCTAAAAACAATCTGAAAGATTTTGATCTAATTTTACTAAAACTTCATTTGCAGTTGAAGCCATGATTGCTCATATATGTATATATGTTTTATATATCAATATATGTTTAAGACATTAATAGCCATATTCTGTTAAAATTGGTAGATATATAAACAGAAATTTGAACACGTTAACCTAATCTTTTTTTTTTTTTGAGACTGGGTCTCACTTCGTAGTTCAGTCTGACCCTGAACTCATATATAGTCCAGGCGAGCCTCGAACTGACAGTAATCCTCTTGCCTCTGTCTCTCAAATGCTAGGATTACAGGCATGAGCCACCATGCCCAGCATGTTAACCAAATCTTATCCCGTATTTATCTGCTGAAATTTTCAGATTGAACTAAGATATTTAAAAACTTCAATATTGATCTCCTTATCTATATCTTTGCATACTACTGCCCTTCTTATCTCTTTCGTATATTTTGTATAGGCTCTGTAAAATGATACATTTGAAATACATTTAGGTTCATGTTCATTTTATCTGTTTAGTCTCGTTGTTTCCAGAAATGTCAATTTTAATGTGAGCAATACAATATTAAATGCCTGCCATGTAGCCTTTGAAATTATTTTCTGTTCTTAGCATTCCTTTTTTCTTTTTAGTATAATCAATAATCTAGTTGCATACTCGCTAAAGATAATCAACACATAAATAATATTTAACCTAGTGAGATGAGCTCTGAAGGTAATTGAAGAGTTAAGTTCCAAACCATAATTGTCATAGTTTCACACATTCTACAACACTCCATTCTAACACCTCATATTCACTTCCAAGGACTATATCCTCCTCCACTGTAGTTATCACTATAAAAGACTCTTTCAAGTGCTCTTATCAAGGTTTCTATATGGTCTGTCTGATGGCTTTGAACAATAGTGGCAATTTGTAATATAGTAGTTTCTCTCTCCAATACTCTGAAAAATCAAAGCATACAAAAACTATTTCTCCTGATGTAGTTTAGGATAAAATGAAAGAAAAAGAAGTTTGCTCCAATCTATGAAGATGTCTCTTTACTTCACAAATCTATAGTAGGAAAATGTTTCTGAAGTCTGTTTCTACATGTGTTTTGTTATATAAAGAAATATGAGAAATATAAAAATTTTTCTACTTTAGTATTTCATGTTATGCATATGGAGATTTTAAAAAATAACTTCTTTTTTTACTCAGATTGTGAATTCACTATATCTGAAAGTTAGTTTAAAATCTACCATAATAAAATATGTATCTAATTTCTGTTGCTTCAGTGTGTATATCTTCAATTATCCTCTGCAGAATACCTCAAATGACTCTACCTATGTGCAACACATAAGCATTTTAAATGGCAAATATTATTTCCAAACTGAGATCAATTTTGCTTATCAAGTGAACTTTTGATAAGTACGTTGAACAGTGAGATTTGAATCATCTTATGGATCTGCATTATGATTACTTTCCATGAATCTGTTTTTCCTAGGCTTTTTGATGCATATAAGTCATAACTATGAATATTATTTTAATAGATAACATGTCAATGGAAAATTATTTATCAATACAGTACTTGTTATTCACTTATGAACAAGTGAATTGCTATCATTTGGCAAACAGTAAAAAGCTCTTCGATGCCTCCCTGTCAGAGGAAGCTCCCACTGTACTAGCTGTACAAGTTGTGGCATTTTATAGTGTTAATACATCCATAAATATAGCAAGGTGATTCACTCACTACTTCTCTTTCAAGTCATAATTAACTTCTGCCCAGTGACTCTTGTATCTCTCTGTCATTTCACGGCAAAAGTCAGGGTCCTCCTTAACCACAGCCTCAGAAATATGATGTGACAAGGAAAAGATTTAGGGTCAAAAACATCTTAATCCAAGTACACCCAAACCAAGACACATGCCATGAGCACCAGACCTGTAAAAATTCATGAGAGTCTATTTGCATGGGTGTTGGTATTTTTTAACTGATTATTTTGCTTTATTTTCCTGTAGATTTGATAAAACTTTCATGGTCTCAAAGTGACATGGGTATTTTAGGAGGAAAAAGGTTTCTAGAGAATGAACCATAAACACTCTTTAACATCCCAGGGAAGATCTAGTCGGTATCACCCAAGGCACTCGGCACAGCACTGAGTCAGATTCTGCTTCCAGTCTGGTACAGCAGAGGATGAAGGTAGCCACAGCCCAGATCGCTGTCATCAGGAGTTCTGAGAGGTAGTGCAGACACTGGGTGATGTGCTGGGTCACCCTGCTGCACTCTGCCACACAAAACCACTTTGGACAGCCAACACTTCCTCTTCCTTCCAAAAGGGAACAAAAGATGGAATTAAAGACTGTGAATGAGCACACCACCCACTCTCCCAACAGGTCAATGAGCAAATGCCACAGATGCTGGGATTCAATGGAGATAAAAACACTGCAGACATCACCGAAGACAGACCCTGCAGACTCTGCCCCTCAGCACCTTCTCCAAACCTCGCACACCACGGTACTATATTAAGCATCTAGAAACTCACAGAAAAAGAAAGAACAGAAATGTCCCTAAAGGAATGAAGTTACATCTAAAATTACTGAGAAAAATCAGAATATGGCAATTCTTTTTCCAGTGTATAATAAAGGTTAGGGTTTAAAATAGGGGAAAAAAGTACTGTGTTGTGGAAGTAGAAAATTTCTGTACCCTTAAAATTTGAAAATATTTAGAAATTTAAATGAGGAGATACTTTTGAAGTACAAAATATAATGCTCCTTGCCAAAAACTAAAAGTACAGAAATTTTCTTCTTTTTTCAAGTTACCTGGGCACATTTACACAAATGCTGATAAAAGACACAGAATTCAAACCAGTGATGAAGGGGCATTTATTACATCCAGCAATTACAGTGACCAAAGATCAGCATTTTTGCTGCCTTTTCCCTGATCTCTGATTCTTGCAGGGCAACAATAATGGACCAAATGACACCACCAATAGGTTTCATCACAGGTGAGAGGCCCAAATTTAGGAAACCCAAGTCTCTCATGATGAGCAGTAAACATACTAGCCCTTTGTTCCACAAGGGGATACCACTGCTGTTTTCTGTGACTATTCACTATCAGACATCACAAGAAGACAGTTCAGCACACAAAATAATCAGTACCTCCCTGGGCGGGCAGAAACTAGAGAAATCCATAGAGATTTAATTCCCAATACCATATCTATCCAGAGCAAAGTAAATATTGACCCTTGCTGTGATACTGTTACCATTAGAAAGAAGCTAATTTAAATGAGGCGCTATATCAACAATTCCTGAACCTAATAGTGCAGTATTAGCTTGAAATTTTTCATTAGATGTTTGATTCAAAAAGAACATCAAATTGAAATCTGCTTATGGAACATAATTTTAAAATCTAGTGAAATTAACTATTCTGTGAATCTATGAGCTATTTTCTCACAGGAACTGAAATGTTTATTTGACTTACTTCTTCCTTTGAGCAGAAAGAAAAGCGAGCTTTAAGATAGTTCCCATCATTTGCTGAAAGGAAGTTAATGTCCTACTTACACTGGTAGAGGCATTATTTCAGGGAAAAAAAAAACTCCATTAATTTAATTACAATATTTAATACAAGATTTATATAGCCCACTCATCTTTGCTAAACTTTTAGACAAGATGTTTCTCAGTCTAATAGTGAAAGAAATTATAGACCAGAGTAATTTAAACACACATATAGTTTTTCTATCACATCAAGATTAATTCATGGAAACAAGCGAACTGGTTTTGTGCATTGTTCCAATTTCTCTTATCCCCTTTTACAAAATAAACATTGCAGGAATATTCCTGTGATAAAAGCTAAATATTTCTCAATGTAACCATCTCTTTGCTTTCTCCCTTTTTAGAACTAATTAAGTTAAAACTTTAATATAATTTATTTTTACCTATTAAAATCACTTTCTACCTGGAGGGTCAAGAATCTAGAGTTCAGAGATTTTCAGTCAGCTCTGCCTGACCTGAGTTCTGATGTAAGGTACAGGAATCTATGAGGAAAACCATAAACAAATTATAGTGTAATTGATGAAGTATTTAAAAATCAAAATTGGATTTCTATACTTTTACTATTTCTGGAAAATGAGAATCTAAGAATTATCTCAAATTCTTGCAGTTGAATTTAAATATCCTAATGGCCTAGTGTATTATTTGGCTTTTGACTGAATACTAGATCTTTTGAAAGAATGCTGTGGAATTGAACATCTGCAGTTCAAATTGTGCCTTTAATGCAATGTCATATTTTTAAATACCTAAATAAAACTTGTTCCTTAAATAAAATAGCTTGGACAAAAAAAAATAAGGCATCAAAAAGGTGTGGAGATCGATTTTACAGAAGAAACTCATTCATTCAAGATGATTAGTGTTTAATTAATTATGATTTTAATCAATAATTAACATATATGATATAGAAAGTTTTATATGTTGATTTTTTTCAATATTTAGAAAAGACAATCCAACAATGTCAATAAGTCTTTCCAAGTTATTATCCAGGACATAATTTTAGATGCTACATCTATATAGAGTACTACTTCTTAGCAAAAACAAAATATGTAGCATTATAAACATAAGAATATCTTCAAAGAAGAAGGGGAACTAGGCAAGGAGCAAGGGAAAGCAAAGGCAGGAAAGAAAATATTTTAAGGTAAAAAACAAAAAAATGTCAACAAAGTTTATATACATGGTGGGGTGGAGGGGTTGTAGGGAGCACCGGGGAACAGGAAGAAATAAGAATCTAGATGTGTCACGTACGGATACAAATTCCCAATGATAATACTGTATTCCTGAAATGTACCAATAAACTCAACTTAAAAAATACTACAAGGACACTGTGTGTGGTGGTACATCCCTGCAATCCCAACACTCAAGAGGCTGGATCAAGAGGACTGCTATGAGTTCAAGGGATAAACAGAAAGTTCCGGGCCAGACTGGGCTGAATAGAGAATTCAAGGCTAGTCAGAACTACATAGGGAGACAGTGTCACAAAATAAAAATTTACACTCCCACCAAAAAGTACACTAGATTTAAACTTATCATGTATTTTACCCTATAAATATTCTTGTTTCAAATAACCCCAAAGCTTTTGTTTGAAGTTTAATTATTGTACTCCTCTTATTATTATAAAAATTTTTTCATGTACTACTTATATTGCTGTTTTTACTTAATCTGAGAAGTGTCTATTCATCTAAAATACTCATTTTTGCCTAGGTTTTTAAGCTGGGAGGCTCTAATTTTTTGAGTTTTTATACATTGTCAATATTAGTCTTCTGTTTGAAGAGTAGATGGTAATTTTTTTTTCCATTCTATAGATTATCTCTTCCCTCTTTTGGTGATTTTCATTGTTGTGCAGGAGCTTTTGAATTAGACATTATCCCTATCTGTTGAACTTTTATATTTATTGCACAACTAAAGCATTGTTTATAGGGTGTTTTGCTTACTTCTATGTACCAAATAATTTTACCTAGTCTATCTTCCAGCAGGTTAAGAGTTCCTGTTTTAATATTTAGATCTTTGATTTATTTTGATTTTAGTTTAGTGCATGATGAAAGATACAGGTCTAGGTTCAATCTGGGCATGTGGAAAGCCAGTTTTCCCAGCACTATTTATGAATGAGTCCATCTTCCCTCCAGCAAAGGTGTGTGGTAGCTTTGGCAAGGGCTAAGCAGAAAAGTGAAAATGGAATTGTTTCTTCTTCTTCTACTCTGTTTGGTTGATTGTTTTTGTTTTGTTTTGTTTGCTTATTTTTTTCCCCAATACTATACTCTTTATCACAGTAGCTTTGTTGCATAATTTGAAGTCTGGGACTGTGATACCCCATTCTTTGCACTTATTGTGTAGAACTGTTCTTGCTATTTGGGGTCTTTTCTGGTTCCATGTGAATTGTAAGGTTTTGGTCTCTATGTTGGTGAGGAATCTACTGATATTTTCATTGGGATTATATTCAATCTATATGATAGCTTTGGAGCTTTGGCACTTTTTAATTATATTCATTCTGTCTATCCAGGAATGGGTACATCTTCCCATTTTCTGACATCCTCTTCAATTTCCTTTTGCAGAGTATGGTACTTTTCACTGTAGAGGTCTTTAATTTCCTTGATTAGGTTAATTGCTAAATATTTCATTTTTCATGATATCATTTCAAAAATAGTTTCCTTACTTTTACTCTCAATGAGTTTGTTACAGGTGAACAGAAACGCTGTTGATTTTTTAGTGTTGATTTTATATCCTTCTAGGCTACCAAATTTGGTTTATCAATTCTAGCAGTCTTTTGCCAGAGTTTTAGAGTCTTCTATGTAAAGGATCATATCATCAACAAATCATGATAATTTATCTTCTTTCTCTCCTGTACATCTTCTCTTTATGCTTTTCTCCTATCTTATTGCTGTAGCTAATATTTTCAGAACTCTGTTGAACAAGAGAGAGGACAGTGGATATTCTTGTCTTGTTGCTGACTTAGAGAGAAAGTTCTCAGCCTTTTTCCTGTTAGCCTGATGTTGGCTATCCATTTATATAGATGGCTTTAATTAGACTGAGATATAGATCTTCTATTACAATTTCTTTAGAGATTTTTATGATTAATGTTCTGTTGGATTTTGTTAACTGCTTTTTCTGTATCTATTAAGATGATCATGTAGTTCTGGCTTTTGCTTCTGTCAATGTCATGTATTACATTTATTGATTTGTATATGTTGAACTACTCATGCATTAGTGGAATGAATTCTACTGTGTATAATCTGTTCAGCACCACTGGCAAATTAAAACAACACTAAAATTCCATTTCATGTCAGAAAGAATTGTTATCATCAAGAAGCTAGCCAATAACAAATGCTGCCAAAGCTGCACAGGAAAAAGGAACCCATCTCTATCATTGGCAAAAGTGTAAATTGATACATCCACTTCAAAAAGTTGCAGTATGGGTATTCCTCAAAAAACTGAAAATAAAGGCTCCATTATACCCACCTATGTGCATTGTAGGAATCTTCTTGCAAGAGTTAAAGCTATCATACCATCACGATACATGCATATTTATAGCAGTGTAATTCATAATAGCTAAATCTTGAAAACAGTCCAGATGTCCATCAACAGGATTAATGGATAAAGATAATGTGGTATTTTTATAAAATGAAGTACTACTCTGTCATAAAGAAGGATAACTTTTAAAGATTTTTAATAAAATGGATGCAGCTTGAGACCATAACCTTATGTGAAATTTATCAGAAATACAAGTTAAAAATTTTACATTGTTCCTTTTGTGCAAGAAATTCAAAGTTTGAATCAGGTGCAAAACAGAAGATAGCTACTAAGAAACAGGAAGAACTTTATCCAGTGGGAAGAAGAACACAAGAGGCAGGAAAGGGAGGGAAGACAGAGAAATGGTATTTCTAAAAATATATATTTCAAATAAAAAACAGACATAGAGTGTTTGTAAATGGGAAGGGAAGGAAAAGTTAGAGAGAGGGGAGAGGCAAGGCAAAGAATGAAAGAAAAAGAATTAAACCGTCATGTTCATGTACAAATCTCCCATGATAAATGTGATCATCATGTACCACAAACTTGCACTAATAAAAGTAAATAATTCTTTTAAAGTTCAGTATGTAGCAATGATTTTTTGTTTGATTGTGTTATTTTTTATGATGAATAAGAAGCAAGATGCAGGGGCAAATTTCTTATGATGAGTGTTATTGTTATGTAGCCTTAACATGTACCCATGAATGTTTTATTATTTTTAAAAAGTATGTATTCAGAGTTTTCAGTGCTTGATAAAATACAGATGCATGAAAAAATTTAATATATTTTTAAATTTCGCAAACTATTTGTCTAAACATATGTTACTAAAAGTATTTATATTAAATCTTCTGGTTAGAGATGGTAATAGAAAATGAAGCCATTATATCTGAAAATTTTGAAAGGGGGAAAAGAAAAATATATAAAAACATTTATAACTTAAATGGAACCTTCTCAAATGGAGAAGTTCAAGTCTGGTTGTGTCAGGTATGCCGCATGTATGTCAAGCTAGGAGACTCCCAAAGAAGTTGGAGCATGCTCACTCCTGTGTGTAGAAACTGGCCTATAGCCACTTGGGGGCCACTCATTCCTCCTCTAGTCATGACTCCTTCACTCCTTGAAGAGCTAATCATAAAAAGTAAAAGGCTTGTGCCACACCAATCAGCTACAGCCTTGTTGCCCCTATTCGCTCATAGCCACGCCCACTCCCCCCTCCCCCATATAAACTTGTGTAGTCCTCAATAAAGATGGAAGCTTTCATTGAAATCTCCCTGAGTCTGTGTGTTAACTCTGCACACTCACCCTCCCGGTCTGGGCCTCCAAACCTGATCCTCAGCCAACCACCCCAATGCCGAAGAGGACAACAATAACCCATTACCTATGTAAAAAGGAAAAAAAAGCAAAAATGGGGTTTTCTCTACAAATCGGAAAGAAAATCAACATCCATTAACTGGTCCATATGCACATTTCTTAGGCGGGAGTATTTTATATTTTAATTAAAACTATGCACTATACTTTGACTTATGGCTTTAACACTTAAGATTTATCTTAAGAAGCCTAAGAGTAGAGTCCAACACAACATAATTGTTGTCCATGTTGGGAGAGGAGGGAGGGACACACACACACACACACAGACAGAGAGAGAGGGGCAGAGAAGGGATCTAGGACTAGATGAGAAAGCAAACATCTACAAGCCCAGCAACAAACCTCTAAAGAAAACAAACTCATTGACACCTTAATGTTGAACTGCATCCTTCAAGAACTGCTATAAAACAAATTTCAAATTTGTGAAGCAACCCAGAAGTGATCCATCTTGTAGCATTTAGTTATGGTAGCCTTAGTAAACCAAGAGATACCATTTCAAATGTTTTTGTTATTACATGATGTATGAGAAACGTGTCCTAAAAGATGTCAAAAAGTTTTCTTAGCAATAGCTTGCTTCATGTATTTTTTAAATCATTTTCCCTTTAATGAGAATATATTTTTCAGGCTAGGGATTTAGCTCAATGGTTCTGGCACCTGTCTTGCAAGCATAAGGGCCTAGGTTCGATCCCCTGTAACCACATACAACAATACTAGGTGTGGAGACTCACACCCACCAGTAAGCAGTACCACATACCACAATGCCAGGCATGGTGGCTCACGCCTGTAATCCCAGCACACAGGAGGCAGAAGCAGGAGGACTGCTGTGGGTTCAGGGGTGAGCTCAGGGCCAGCCTGAACTACAAAGTGAGACCCTCTCTCTCAAAAAATAAAACAATATATTTTTCTTAAATGGTAACTGTCATCCCAATATATCTCTTAAATGTATACTGGAATCAGATTTTAACACTTCTGCTGCAGATAATTTATGTGGCCTCCATTTTCTGTGATTCATTTGAATCCAGCATTCTTATCTCCTTTTGTCGTTCTCTCAGTGTTGTAAGCTTTTTAAAGCACTATCTGATGACATCTGTTTGGAAAATGATGCTTTAACAGATCTAAATTGTAGCTGCATTCTCAGCAAACACCAGGCGCACTAATGCTATGTGAATAAACAAAAGACAAGTAATGATACTTCACTGCATTCTTGTCCTGCCCCTTCTCTGTCTCCTAATCAGCCTGACATGTGTATCTTCTAAGCAATGCTTTCAAAACCACTGTGGCTATAAAAGCATTTTAAATAGTTTCCCTAGATCTGAGTAACAATTATTCTGATTAAGTCTAATTTAATTCACTCCAATTCCTTTTAACAAAGTATTCACAGTGCCCACCCAGAATGTTCTTAGTATATGTTGACTATAGTTTCACCTACCTATTGTTTTAACAAGGTGATGAAGAATAGCAATTCCTCTCCCAAGTTTAAAATTTTCCAAAACTTTCCATACTACGTACATCTCTAAGTTTCTAGAGTGTGTGCTCTCTCTTTCTCTTTCTCTCCTCTCTCTCTCTGTCTCTCTCTCTGTCTCATTCATATGAATATTTATGTGTCTATATTCCTTTTAATGAGCACAATCACAGTGTACCTTGCATACTCTGTGTATGCAAGATGTGATCGAATATATGATGAATGTCTAAATAAAATGTTAAAGTATTTTTTGAAAAGGCAAACTGCCATTCTCCCCACTCAAAATGCTCCCTCAGTTTGCATACACTTCCCCTCATCCTTCTCCCACACTCTGAAGCACTCTGGAAGTCCCCTTTCCTGAGGGTCTATTTGTGGCAGTCTCCATGTCTTGTAACTCTGTGCAACAGAACCACTGTTGTGAGTGTTTATCCACCCTATTTATGATATCTGGCTCTGGGCAACTTCTAGCTCTTTCTCAAAGTTGAAATAGTCATGAATGGAAAATGTTTTTAATCTACTTGGAACATCCAGGTATCCATAAGAGCGCAAGTAAAAACACTCATGAGAAAAGACTTCCAGCACTGCTTCAGAAAGTGACTAGAAAATGGGATAATGTATTTAAAGTGGGAGGGGTGTATTCTGAGAAGGATTACCATCAATGTGCAATAAAATTTCTTCTAAATATTCATTTTTTATCACATCGCATATTAACTTTTGTACATCATGCCAACCATATTTGACTATCCCTTACATGGAATTGAAACAGCACTATCTCAACTCTCAATGATTAAAAGTCACTCTCCTTTGCACAAATTTTCTCTTTTTGATCTTGAGCTGTATTAATATTTTTCCTAGGATCAATCTGTGTGCATGTACATGTGTGTGTGTGTGTGTGTGTGTGTATCTCCATGTTGTAGAAAGAAAAAAGTTTCTGAGAGGACTACAAATGTGTTCAGATGTCAGCTTCCAATTTGCATCACAGATTTTGGGTATTTTTATATAAACAATAAGAAACTAGTCAGTTTATGATTCTATTTACCCCCTAGTGCAAGAAGACAAAAAAGAACACCACAACATTCACATGATTAATTCTATGATAATGAGGAGCCTTAACACCATGGCAAACTTTTCAGATCAACAAAATATGCTTGGTTATAAGTAGATCCAAGCTCTCCTGATGATGCCAAACACTTCCATGATGAGGGCTTCTCTCTATTCCTGCCAGGAAGATAGAAACATGGTCTGATTCACTTACAGCAATTTCAAGAAATGTTGGAACTTGTAAAGACAATTTTTAACAAGATTTGTCTTTTTTAGTTTTTAAGTTTTATTTTGATTGGCAATTAATAGCTGTATAAATTAGATATAATTAAATGTGATCTTATATACAGTAAAATAATAAAATCAAGCTAACAGTTGCATTCCACATACTTATAAATGAGAACTTTTAAGATTTAAAATCATTTAAATATGAAAACAAACATCTTTTAGTAATTTATAAATTTAAAATACACAAAATATCGAGCTTCACAAATACCTGTTTTCTCTGAATATTTAATGCCAATAATTGAATTCCTAGAATATGACAGGCACAGATATTTAGTCCACCTACTGTATAAAACCAAACAATTATGTGGGCAGATTTTATGTACCTGTATGAAATGTCTAACACAGGCTTCCTCTGAGTAGAGATATTTAATTTGGCCCACAGTTGTACAAAATCAGTGCCAAGATCAGGCACCTTCATTTGGTTCCTGATGAGGGTGGCTTGTCATGGAAGCAGGTTAAAGAAAATGTTTAGCATCATGATTAAGGAAATCGAGCGACAGTGTGAGCGAGGTACCAAACCTTTTAAGGGCACACTCCCAGTTCCCACCAGGCCCGACCTCTCAAAGCCCCATGATATTTCTCAGTACAGCAAACCTGGGGCCCAGTCCTAAGCAAACAGAGCTTTGAAGCACACTCATCTAAACCAGAAAGTCCCATTATTATCACCATGTAGGGAGAGTGCATGACAAAGTGAAATAAGTCACTACCAAGGCGGTGATATACTGAGGGAAAACCTTATTAAATTTCTCAGTTTAATTTTTTTTTTAGAAAAACTTCCCTCTACATGGTCATTTTAATGTAGAAAAACAGATCATGTATTTATTCCATGAGTAGAAAAAGTATGTTACATATTGCTGAAAGCTGTGTCTCCACAGGTCAGTGGCTGACCAGTCTCCAAAGTCATTCTTATCCTTTTCCTGTGAGACTAGGATTGTAGCTTTCATATCTCTCCTCAGTTAATATTACCTTAATTAATTAATCATTAATTATTAGGTGGGGTTAGGAATTGGACTGATATTTTAAGGCTTTTGGAGTAATTTTATCATAAAATTTTGGACAGTCCAAGATATGATTTAGAAAGTATGCACTTTCTTGTACAGGTACCTGAAGAATATCGAAGTATATAAAAGAGAATGACATACCTTTCATCAACAGCCAAGCCAGAACACAGTTCCTACCAAAGGCAAGATTCCACGAATCACTGTAGAAATAGGAAGCTCAATGTTCTGGCCATACTACCCATTTTTTCCAACTATGTGATGATCTTTCAAAGGATTCTAACAATCTCCCCTCAATCTTCCTCATGTCCTAGTGTTACAGAGCTGGGAAGATAGGAGAAGTCAGGCAGTTATGAGGTTTATAGTCAAGGCCACAAATGGCAGGGCGCCTCCACCTCCCAGGCTGCTCCTTTGTTCCCAGTGGCTGCAACAGGGAAGGTTACTGGGAGTCAGAGGCAGGGTCTGAGTGAACACTGGGAAATACTCTGCTACCCAGTCTCATCATTTCCCAGCACCTGCGTCTCCCGAACAAATACCAGCAGCAGCAGTTAGTTCATCCAAATCATTGTTTGGTCTCCTGTACTTTTCCATTGAAGTAAAGACTTCTGTGTTCTTCCCATGGAAATTTACTTCCCTTTTAAAGCTATAATACTCAAACTCACTACTCAATTAACTCTGAACTTTTTCTTCCATTTCTCTCAAGGACTAGAGAGGAATTAAGGTTTTTTTTATGACTTGCACTCTATACACACTGATCCCACATTTGTGTGTTTTCTTCAGCTTCCTGTCACGGAAGGGGAGGAGTTACACCACTGAGCAGCCACACGTCATGGCCCTTCCATGGCTTGTGTTCCACATAATTCTTCTTATTAGCCTCACTTACTCTAGAAACCTTTTGCATGTTACCATTTAGCAGGTAGCTGCAAGTTAAGCCAAAGGATATCTGAGGATAAGCTACACAGACTTCCTTCTCTGGGAACCCTGCCCGCTCAGTCAGCAAGGGCCATGGAGGAAACATGCCAGTGCTGGGCTTGTCCCCTGGGTACACTGGGTTCAGGGAGGGCCACTAATCCAACGAGGCTAATTTGAGTCTGTTTTCCTTATTTCTGGGGTAACATGAAGGAAATAAAGTTTCAGTCTATTGTGGTTCTAATGCAGAAGACAAGTGGAACTTGTAAGCTCTCTGGAGACTTTCTATTCTGCATATAGACTGAGAAGTTCATAAACCTTGTGCTGGGGCAATAGAGAGAAAAATGAAGCAGCCATGCAGAGGTGAGAGGAGGAAACAGAAAGAGAAGCACTAATCTGCATCGTCCTGGTGCAGAAATGCTTAATAAATGCCTATGTAATGAATAAATGGGAGACTTCAAATAACTTTTCAGACCCTGATTCCAAAAGCTTTAAAAAGATTGCAAGAGACTTGTTACATTCAGGTAACAATAAGCTTTCTATTTCAGCCAGATCACTTTTTTATGCCCAAAAGACAAAAAAAGAAATATAGATTGTTCTATACAACTATTTAGCTCAAACCCAGCAAATGAAATCAATGTGGTAACATTTACAAATCCCTTTCAATTTCAAGTCCATAGAACAGGCAATTTGTTTCTGTATGAGATCTACATATTAGCACCAAACATTCTCAACCTGAGGAATCATTCTGTGAACACTAAAGACACACACACACACACACACACACACATACACAGGGGTGGTGGGGAGTATTTGCAACTCAGGTGGGGGTGGTACTGAGGCATCCACTATTCAATGGTCAAATACTGCTAAACTTCCAACTATCACAAGATAATCCTCTCAACAAAAGATTGCCTATTTCAAACCATAATAATAGCAAGACAGATAAACTTTAGTCTGGGATCTCCCACCCCAAAGTTTCGGAACAAAATTAGCACACACATACAATTGGGGATATAGACAGAGACTAACAGGCTAATAATACTCTACAGAAAGAAAATGGTGAGATAGCCATCACTCAGTGCTTTAAAGAAAGACATTAAGACTTCATTGTAGCCAAGAATATGATATCCAGAAGACAGTAGTACAGCCACGTAGCATTCCGACTCCCAGCAGTGTGATCACCACTGCATTTTGACAGTCACTGAACCTATTCCAGGAAAATTGTTAAAACATCTTAAAACTTTTTCTCTACACATAAGAAGTAACCACCACCAGAGAAGAAAAGGTTATCAGATAGCCATATCTGTAATTTTAGTCTCACGGATCTATTAATAGACTATAATCCCTCACAGTAGGCACATCTTCAAACATGAAAGATAAATGTAAATGTGTTTGGGCATATCTCAGCTAATAATCAGGCAGAATCATGTCCAGAGCAGGAAAAAGTTGATTAAAACAGAATTGTAAACAGAACATAATTTATGAGTTCCTAAAGTATAAAGTTAAAAACAACTTGTCTCTAATTATTAATGTCAGTGCACAAAAATATTGCCAGAACCTGTGGTCTTTGTTTTGAATGAGCTCCGTGATGGTGTCTATAGTTCAAGAATATTATTTAAAAGTTTACCACATCAAACCATGCTAATGACTATAGGATACTTTAATTCAAGCTGGCGAGCAGGTAGCAATAAGAGATAATTTGATAGAATTTTAATCAATAAGCATTCCTTATTTTCCTCTAGTTCTGAGCTGATCTATTTCAATCAATTAATATAAACACACATACAAATGGATTCCATAGAATGTCATAATAGCATTAATCTATTTTATTTGCCTGACAGATGTTTATCATTATGCTTTGACTACCTCCTTAAGATAAACTAGAAGTTTTTCCTTTTTTTCTTTTCTTTTTTCCATCCATGCCAGGGATCAAACTCAGGACCTTGCTTCTTCCAGGCAGGTTTGGTGCCACCGAACTACATCCCAGGCCCTGAATGCGAATTTTCCTCATGAGCTTTATATCAGAGATTTTCAAATCATCTTCAGTACAGATATTGTTATGGGTCTCCCAATTTATGTACATGTGTGAAACATACAGTCTTTGGAATAATGTCTCCCCTATATTATTATTTCCATATGGAGCTGCTGGTGTGATATACATTTTACTAAAATAACTGAGCTAAATCTAATGTGCTATCAGCTAACATTACACCTTATGTTGCTTTAAAAAATAAATTTCCCTCAAAATACTAAGAATCACTATCCTCGAATAGACAAATTTCCATTTATCTTACTTTGCATTAAGTAAAAAGAATGTTATCCACGGCCTACTTTGGATTCCACATTTGTTCAGTATGGCATGCATACCTTAGCTGTCCAGATCTGCTTTAGAATTCATCTTTTCTTCCAGGATCAAAGTTTAGTGTATTTAGCAGTAAGCTTTGCTGATCCATTCCTCTTCAACTTTGTTGGGGCCCATAATTACATGCCCAATATAGAGAAAATGTCAAGAAAGAAACAGATTTCAATTTCAAGCTTCAGAGGACTTCTGATAATAAAAATGTGATGAAAATGATGAAAACTACACTGACTGACATGCTCATGTTTTTAGGGACAATGTGCAGTGTGGTGGCTGCGAGAAAGGATACGTGTCAATTCTGAGATTAGGCTTTTGCCTGGAGAAGTTGTCATTTTTCAAAAGGAAAAGCTCTCTTTGATGTAGGAAAATGTCCAGCCATGCTACTTGCCATGCAAACACAGTGGGATTGCTTCCTTCGTGCCAGAAGTAGGGCAAAGGTACAACACGCCCACCGCCGGGGGTCCATTAGCATCTTTTGTCATAATACTCGGCAAATGGACCAGTAACTACCCGCTGCCAATTAGAGTGATGATGAGCCAACCTAAAACAGGCAGGTGAGAAGACTAAGTGGCCCTGTGGTTTGCCAATTACCTAAATTATCTGCAGTAGTTTTAGTGCACAGCTACCATGAATACAAATACAAAACACTGTGGTGTTCAGGGGAGTTAGGTACTGCGTGATGTCAAGAAGAACAGAGAAAATAAGCAGCATTTCCACAAGGTGAGCTCCAGGAATTGCAATATCCAGTTGCACCCAGACGAAACACCATCCTGCATTCCATTTGACAATCCCATCTCCTCTAGGAAGGACTCCAGAAACAAGGACGCATCAATTCTGCGCTCGGTGTTGCCAATCAATCGCGCCCATCATTCCCCATGATTCTTATTAAGTGGACACAGGAATGGATATACAGCGCTGAATGAAGAGTTCGTATCAAAAAAAAACACATAAAACTACCATTACTGAAAATAAATAATAATTTATAGTATATGCAGGGGAGAGAAAAGGAGACTTGAAGTTCCTGCCACGTTCCCACATTAGAAAGAAAGGTTTTAAAGGAAATCCACAGTGCCCTTGGTAGCAAACAGTTAGCAGCAATCATGAAATCAGAGCAATAGCCTTGTGAGAAGATGCTATTCCAGAACGAGCACTACGGTAACAGCCCACTTCACTCGAACTGGGAGCCACTTTCAATTTTCTATTGTTCTCACATTCGCAGTTAGAAGGAACAGTGAAAGAGAGCCACACCATTACGAGGACCATGCAACGTTTTTTAATGATAAGAAAAGATATTAATTTGTGTGTTTAACAGTCACCCATCTAGCTGAAGGATACACACACCTGCCTCCAAATTTGACATAAGGTGGAACACGTGATCTGATAGTACTATATGCATGTTCACTTAAACTTCTTAAAAGGCTGGCGTCTAGCAAGTGAATTCAATAGAACAGTGCTGCACTCACAGGATAATATATACAGAGGTTTGCTTAATGTTAAAAGCAGCAGTCAGGAATGTGAGTTATATTACTCTGGTATTGAACTAATACGTGATCTTTGACAAGTCACTTAATCTTTCATCTTAAGTGTAACAGTAGTTTATCTAAATTATAATAGCAGATAATGATACCTTGCTTGGAGTAGAGTGGTAGAGTTTGATTAATTGTCGTGTGTGGAACACTTTAAGGTCTTTGGATAAAATGTATTACTAAAGTGCATAGCATTAATATCATTCACCCATTAGCAGTGTTTTCTTGTGTAATGGTCCAATATACTCTCAGTTTAAGACACATGAGGGGATACAATTAAGGTGCAATAAGAAATGGATACACATTTTTACTGTTCTTTGCATAGACTTTCACTGTAAAAACTATTCTACTTTATAGAATATTCAATATAGTTATTAAATTCCACACTGACTGCTTTATTATGCTAATTGATAATCTAGTGTGCTCCAAAGATTAAAGAAAAATGAAATTAAACTGAAAAATCAAAGGGTAACAACTTTATAATGCCTTTTTAATTTAGCAAAATACAATTAAAGTCACACAGTGATAGGATTGACTGTGAATAGTAAGATGACTATAATTGACAAAGCAAATGTTACAGAGCTAAGCTGAATAAAAGAGGAAATGCTAATAAAATTGAGTGTCATGAGATATCTATGTGGGCTCACAAAGATAAACTGTAAGATGTCCATAGATGTCACTGAAAACAGTGTTCTTTAGAATGTATACAACTCTAGAAAATGTCCTTGGAGTCAAACAAAAATGTAAACATTTACAACAACAAATATGATTATTTTCTCTGGAAGAGGGAAAACATGATGACACTGAGCTTATTTGAGTTACTTGATGTTTGTAAACACACCGGACTCAATACTGCCTGATTTAAAGACAAACACAAAATATACATAGCACAAACACAAGTTGTGAATATATGGCTTCCATATTCAGTCAAATAGTAACTCGAGGGAGCTGCATTTATAAACTCAACAAAATTAAGCCTCCTCTGTTACGTAATTCTATAACTGAAGTCCTTCCCATATGATAGCCTGCCTAGGAATCTGAGTAAACAGACACGGCACAGAGCATGGTGCAGTGGTGTAGCCTAAGGTCAGTCATCATGTATTATTTTTCAAATGCATAACTTCCCTTCTGAGGATTTAGCATTCTTAAGTATCCATTCTTATATTCTCAAACTTTCTCAAAGAGCCTGGAAGGATGGAGTCACCTTTATGAAGGATAATCTCTCCCCAAAGAGTAAGATGGACTTTTAAATTAATTAATGAAGATGCTATATGTTATTTTGTAACATGCTTTATTTTGCAGATAAACTTTTCCCACAATCTGAAGTAAGATAGACACTAAGGTTGTGGACTATATTGCTTTTACACTGGTATATCACTCTCAACACACCACAAGTAAATGTAAAACCATGAGTGAAAATACAAATGCAAAAAATATAAACATATAAATAAAAACTGTGAAAAATACCCTGAGGTAAATGAAAGGGAACAGTAATAAAGAATAAATATATGAGAGATTTTTTATTTTGATTTAAGAACATTTTTTACCACAAAGTTTGATGAGGTTGAGGAGGAAAAGGAATATCTGAAAATTGATATATGTGCTTACACTATAAATAAAGTATTTTTTACCTTTAATTAACATATTTCCTATGGAAACTGTGGGTTTTAAGAGCCTTTATGTCACACTTTAGCAAAATAAATTTACCAGGTTTATATGATAGGATTATGGGATGGATGATGAAAAAACTTACTTGAATTTGCATGTTTGCACTACTTCATGATGAGAAAATTGTAAAAGATATTAGTATTTTTATAGTATAGAAGACAAGATTGTTTTAAGAAATATTGAATGCTGCTCCCTAAATTTCAAATTTTCTACTGTCACTTATAAAATCTTACTCAATAAGTAGAGCTCAAAAGATTAAAATATAAAAATAGTATTTGTGTTTGTGAACACTAGAGTCCAAGAAGCACCTATTGTTATTTATGCTTTTATATTCTACATCTGTAGCTTCCTTAAAAACAAAGTTCTTAAAGCAACCCAGAGTGTCTCCTGAATGCATAGGTTGCAAATTGTTTTACTTCAAGGTGAAATTTCAGAGAGGCTGCTCACAAGTGAAGATAATAAAACATTCCGTATGACTCTTTCTTAGAGTAACTATATATCTTCTCAACCTTTGTGCTAAAAATAGTGTTAAAATCATTGTATAATGCAAACTTCCTCCTCCACAACTAAACAATTAATGTTCATCATGTTTGCCAAGGATATCAAAAGAAAAATGAACCTCTCTTTTTTCATAATATTTCTAGAAAGGAATTATCATTAGCAACAAAAATAATGTAAGGGACTGGGCCCATGACATGCAAGATGTATGTGTACATAGGTCTCAGCTCAGCTGGGCTCCTTCCAGGACCTCCTTCTGGGAAAAGTATTTCTATCAGCCCCAGTTACTCATTCTCTGTGGACCAAGGGAAAGCAGACAAACAAAAAGCAAAGCAATGACAGTAAAACCTCAGTAATCCAGAGATAGATAGCTAGTGACCTGTGCAGAGTTTTTCCCAAAAGTTGAAATCTCCCATAATATATTTTAAACTTTACCTTTTAAATACCTGCTAAAGAAAGATGTGCTATGTTTTATTTCTGCATGTGTACTTTTACATAAATAAATAGTGGGCCTGAGATTATTTTCTGAGTTATATTAACTAGACTATAGACTGGGTCATTCTGCTATTTACCACTTGAGACTGAATGAGTACAACAAACCAGGCAGGTGGGTCACGTCTGTAACTCCAGCACTCAGGATCCTGAGATAGAAGGACGGCCAGGAGTTTGAAGACGGGTTAGGGACCATTGTGAGTTTAAGGCCAGCCTGGAATACATAGTGAGACCCTATCTCAAAAATAAATGAGTGCACACAATTCTCTGGAAATATAGTGTAGTTATAGTTCTGTAGAGTACATTCCAAATAAATTCAGTATTTGAAACAATATTGTAGGACAAAAAGCGTGGTATTTTTGGCTTTAGTCTTTATGTCTTCAACAAAATCTTTCCTTTTCTCAGAAATCTGTCCCACTATTATTTTGATACTAGTTGTCAATATTAGCAACCTATAGCAGAGAGACCCAAGGCAATAATCTTATTTTAGGGAGCTCTCCTTGCATACTTAAGAGTAGAACAATATAGAATTAAGCATGTAGATTCTATTTCTGGTTCAGTATCTACTTTCTGTAACAAGGAGCCAATTACCTGGGTTCAAGTATCAGTTGTGCTAGTAAGGTTCTTTCTTTCTTTCTTTCTTTCTTTCTTTCTTTCTTTCTTTCTTTCTTCCTTCCTTCCTTCCTTCCTTCCTTCCTTCCTTCCTCCTTCCTTCCTTCCTTCTTTCTTTCTTTCTTTCTTTCTTTCTTTCTTTCTTTCTTTCTTTCTTTCCTTCCTTCTTTTTGTGAAGTCTCACTTTGTAGTTCAAACTGGCCCTACACTCACTATGTAGCCTTGAACTCACAGCAATCCTCTTCCTGCCTCTGCCTTCGGAGTGCTGTGATTACAGGCGTGAGCGCCCCTGCCTGGCATTGTGGCACTAAGATTTCTTATTGTAGTTATGAAAATACATATTCAAAAATAATTATTTTCCAAAAACTTCCAAAATGCCATCTTACAAACATTAGAGAAGCTACTGTTAATAAAATAGCTACTGAATTTTTGTTAATTATAACAATGGATTTCCTGTTAATTTTTATATTGTCATTTGGTTAGAATACTTTTTATTTCTAAATCCAACACAAAGAGATAATCAAAATGATGAGACTTAAATAAATTTAAGATTTTAGTTCCCACCTACCTAAGGCTGTATATATATTTGTTAAATTTAGCTTTTACTCTAAAGGATGATAGAGATTGCTCTAACTAAATCTCTTCCTTTTCATTGTTTCAGATTTACCTGGATGTTGAGGTATAAAAGAAATTGTCTTTCAATAAATAAGCTGATTTATTTTTCATCCTTAACTAACAGAGATATTCAATGAACTGCTTTTATAAAAAGAAATTGCCCTGTAGCATCATAGAAAGATATTCAGTTTGTCTCCAGCTCCTAACGAGGAAATGCTTGGATGTCTTGAGTGCTCAATGTGAGTGGAACATCTTTTATTCTAGTGAGGCCATTTGGTGTGTCACCAGAAGGCTTCAGAATGGAAGGTAAACGTCAAAAAGATCAAGACTTGACTACAAGTTTAGATTTTCATACCCCTGCCCTGTCTTCAGGGAGGCCACGAGGTTGGCCAGGGAGCCACTCCTCAGAGAACCCTCATTAATCAGCCATGCCTCTGGAACGAAATATACATTTAAAAAAAAAAAATCCCCAAACGAGTGAATCTGAAAAGCGGCAGACTGTTCAACGCGTTCATGTGTCAAGAAAGTGCTGCCCCGTTCTCCTTCCGGCGAAGCTTTTGGACCATTCCAGACCACAGGGTGTGGCGTTCATCTGCCATCTGTGTCTTCTACAAAATGTCTGGGAAGTGTGTTAAATGTTTATTCCCGGTTTGTGAACTGTTCTTGCAAACTGTCGACTCTGAGGTGGTGCGATGAAGGGATCAACTTTGTAATCGAGTCACACAGAAGCGCAGGTATCCTGGGATCGTAGTCTTCGCTGCTACTGTGCAGAAAGCAAGTGATTTTAAACAGTGGATTCTGACCCTGTGAATCTAGAGTCCCGCTGCAGTGGAGCTGAACCTAGCGGTTCACCCCTGTCTTCTCCGCGGTTTGGGAGACTCGGAGGAGAGGATCACACGTGTAAGACCAACCTGGGACATTAAAGAGGCCCTGGCTCCAAACAAAACTGTACAAGAAGGTATAAGTTCACTGAGAGAGTATCTGCCTAATTCCTGCCTCACCGTGTTCAATAGGAGATTCGAAAAAGGAAGTGTAGGGCACCAAGTTGATATCAGAATAAGCTGATGTTATGAAAGAAAATAAAACTCTTACTTTGACATTTTATTTCTCAGAACTTTCACAGATAATTTATTTCTTTTAGTTATAAACACATTTTTCTTTTTTCCTAAATATGTTACTAGCTCAGGAGACAGTACTAAATTTTATTAATTTAAATTATTTACATATACATAGTTTGGAACTGTTTTTAATAGTCCTGCAGAATATTTGTCGAATGTCATAATCACTCAACCCACTTATATCAGAAAATAATACTCCTCAGAACTCCATCTGAAAAACTGTGTCTCTACACGGCATCTGTCTTTTCCTTCAGCACTAATTCCTATGGATGCTATACTTCAATCACCATTTGAATATGCTGCAACTTTAATATTTTAACATAAGCTCAATAACATTAAGATAATATGTTTGAATTATAGACGCCTGTATTTATCTATGTATAAAAGCTTTTTATTCCTCTGTATAAAGGTAAGCAGAATTAACCTTAAAAGTTTTATGCTCATGTCTCGCAAAGGGTAACCTGTTTTTATTGCATGCTATAATTGTGACTGTTACATGATCATGTTCAGCGACTATGGCAACAAAATAATAAGGATAATAAAAGTTTTATTTCCTTGTGTATTGCTTGATTACCTTGTACATTTATGGAAGCAAATTTCTGTTTTCTATGAATAAAAATAATGGTTCAACTATCTATTTTCTGGCACAGATAGGTTAAAAATGAAGAAAACATTGTCATATTAAAAAGAGAAACCTAAAACCGTAAGTAAGCAAATAAAATGTAATGAGAAAAAAAAATCAAACACTAATTTAGAGCCTTTTCCTTACCCAAGTAAAAGCTGTTACAATTTTGAATAATAGATTTTTAAAACTATCAATTTTACCAGAGTCATTCAAACTGTGATTTTATATTTTAGAACTCAGTTCCCATGTTTAAGCATTACATTGGAGTTCCGATATGGGTTTATCTCATCACCATGAAGTATTTTCTAATCCTCATATTGTCTTAGTCGGGCATGGTGGTCGATGCCTGTCATTCCTGCAATCAAGAACCCAAGCTTGGAGGACTCAGTCCCTCAAGCTTGAAGTTTGGTGGGCTACATAATGAGTTCAAGACAGCTTGAAATACACGCATAGTGAGACCCTGTCTCAGAGGCAAAAATAAAAGAATGATGATCATATGTTATTTTAAAGTACTCATAATTCTTTATCTTAGAGCTATTTCTATACCTGAAAACTTTTCTAATTCAGCAACACACTAATATCATATGCTCCTTCTGAAAGAGCAATAGGGCACTGAGCAGGCTGTGAGAACTTCCTGGCCTCTGCAAGTTTAGTCCAGCTTTGCCCCTCATGTGACTTCAGTTCCACTATTCATTGTAAGATCAGGTTAAAGCATTAGCTTCTGCCTGATTTTTCAAGACCTACAAGACATACAAGCCATTGCCTCTTAATTGAATTGTTGTCAAATTTCTCTCATCAAGTAGTTAGTGCATTTGAATGTTTTTACTGTAAATGCAAAATGAAGTCTATAAGGTCTTACTTTCAATGTACTGAGATCGTTCCATATCAGTAGTTTTATTGCTTATTATATTGATCTACTTCTTTCTTTTTTGTCACCTAAAAATGTGAAAACATACTGTATCTTTAGTTAGTTTTAAGGCCCAAGCTTTGTTTTATTCTTATTTGAAGAAATAACTCTTGTACACTTTGTTGCTCTAAAGATTTTACACTCGTATTATTTTTCAAATATTGAATAGAATAGCATTAGAGGTGTCATTAGATTCTTTCTAAATGATTATTACCTATTAAGCTTCTGAATATGAATGGCTCCAATATATAGCAAAAAAAGGGAAAGAGATTAGATTCTTAAGGTAACTGTGTTTATTTCTACCAGCCACATGTTATTTCAAGGTCTCACAAACCCACACCTGCGCAATGGTTATGCTCTATATAGTTCACATCTCTATGCATTTTAAAATGAGATCATTTATCATTTTTAATCTGAGAACCCTCCTGTGCTTACAGTTTCTCAAAAATCATCAGCAGTGGCTTTGTGATGATAGCTACAAAATGTTTCAGGATTCCTAAAGTTAAAACAACAACAACAAAAAGAAATCCTAGAGTTATGAGTCAAATGTTGTTCAGGAATCCAATGCAAAAGAATTAGTGATTCATAAAATGTGAACGATTGATAGTACAACTTGAAAAGATAGACAGTCATTACACAGGCCAGGCATGATGATGCATCCTTGTAATTCTAACACTAGGTAGGCTAAGGCAGGAGGATTGCCCTGAATTTGAGACCTCCCTGGGCTACGTGGTGATTTCAAGGTAAGCCTGAACTACATAGTGAAGGTGTGTCTCAAAAAAGAGTGGAGGGCTGGGAATTTCACTCAGTGGTTCTGGCACCTGCCTTCCAAGCACAAGGGCCCGGGTTCAGTCCTTGGTAACCACATACAACAGTGCTGGGAGTGGAGACTCATGCCCACCAACAATCACATACCACAGTGCCTGGGTGTGGTGGCTCACTCCTGTAATCCTCGTATTGAGAGGCAGAGGCAGGAGGATCACCGTGAGTCCAAGGCTGAGCTCAGGGACAGCCTGAACTACAAAGGTCAGATCCTGTCTAAAAAAAAAAAAAAAAAAAAAGAAAAGAAACTCCTTGGATAGTAGTCAGAAGGACTGAATTCTGGCCTCTTACTTTCTTAAAATTAAGCACCAAAAATTATTTATTTTTAGATGCTTGCATATCTGGTATGTAGGAGATGTTTGTTAAACATCAACTAAGTAGAAACTAATTTACATGAATTAGGAGAAAACTTATTAAAACCATGTAATTATGAAACTACTCCTTCATAATCTTATTCAATTTAATGGTTCTTAAAATTTTTGCCATTTTCTTTTGCCCATAGTTATTAAAGATCATTCTCCTTAATTGATGAAAGCCAGAAATATAGTGCTTCAATCAATGTAATTTTAACTGTTTTCCCTTTGATATCAGTTGTGAAAATCTGAGAAACTATTAATTCTTTATCTCTAGGTAAAAGTATATCTAAATAGTGAGCTGGAAATTACTTCTTAAGTGTTAGGTCAAAAGTTAATACATGAAAGAAAGTTAGACGTAAACCCAAAGACTTTACAAAAATTAATCAAATTATAGCTGTGTAGAATACCTTCATATTTCCCAGCATCTTTGACTAATCATGGAAAATGTATTTTTCAGTGTAATAGAATCAGCATGTGCTCAGGACATGTGGTGATTAAAGTGAAATACTCATAGAGTACAACTCACAAGAGAACATAGAAAGAAAATATTCAGAGGGGGAGATAGTAGCTGGGCAGGGACAGGAAAAAGCAATGAAGGGAAAGAAAAAATTTGAAGGTAAAAAGCAAAAAACAGAAACAAAGCTTATGTAAATGGGAGGATGGGAGGTTAAAGGGAGAGCAGAGCAGTGGGGAAAAAATGAGAATCAAAATATGTGATGGACAGGTACAAATTTCCAATGAAGAATGTAGTCATAATGCATTCTTAAAATGTACCAATAAATTCAATTTACTAACATCAAACTCAAAGTCAATATGAAATTTTCAAACATTGAACATGAGAATATAAAGCCAATGCATGATAAGCTAAATGAGCCATATTCTACATAGATTATCCTATTATCAGGATAGAACTTTCAAAAACAATTGAAAATAAGTCAGGAGGATATTGGTTTTAAAGATGAACTCTAATTTGATCCCAAGTTTGTAGCAATCAGAAAATGAAAAACGATGTCCCTACAAGGCATATGTCAAGTTGCCAGGGCCTGGCCTCACCACAGCCGACCTAGAAAAGAGAGAAGGTGCAGGGAAAACTAGACGTTAGGATCTTTTTCCTCGAGAAGGAAAGTAGTTTCCATCAAAATCATTAGACTCAACAACAGCAATTTCCAGAGAAACAGGGAGTTTTGTTAGAGAAGGGAAGTAGTTGTCACAATGTTTAGATTCATCAACAATTTGAACAGAGATTTAAAAAAAGAGAAGTGACTATTTATGATATTTTAAATTGACTTGAAGTCCACAAGTTGTCACACTTTAAGGTTCAGAACAGCGTTGAGTAAGTATCAATTCCAAGTCCCAAAGAAAAGAGTAACATGTCTGTGTGTGTCTGTATGTGTGTGTGTGTGTGTGTGTGTGTGTGTGTAGAATGTAGAAAAATTGACAAAATAAGGATTTACCACAATCGAATCTATCATTTTATTCAATAAAATGAAAAATATTTTAATAGTTAACTATTAAAGTCCAATGTGAGACAAAGAAAGTAAAATACCCTATTCTTGAGATAGATAAGAAAGTAGTTGGAGCATAAATTAATGAACATTTACTTTGTTATTCAAACAATATATATTCCTGTATGATAGCTGAATGCTCTAACCTCAGTGTCCATTATCACAGATTCTTTCTCTTCTTCATCACATTCCAGGATCAGGGCTGAATTGGCTCTTAATATGCCTTCAATACATATTTATCCTAATCAATGAAGACACCATAGATTAAGAATTATGGCAACAATTTCAAAGATTAGACACTGATATGAAAGGGGGTAAGGAACTCACTAAAAGCATGTTTTCATTAAATGCCCAATTTAAAAATCCAAGGCTAAGAAAAGTTTTACATCAGGTCACACATTTGCATTTCAAATAACATTCACCTATAAACACTTTGAAAGTGATATGTGGAAAAAACAATGTGTGGGCTTTACTCACTACCAATCAGTTTGTACATGTGAAACAGAAGCAAACATTTGTAATTCAATCTTCCCAGAATGTAGTGCTCTTAAAAACAGAGACATTGGTTACACAAATACGAAGTCCACAGATTGTGAAAAGCTTGCTCAGTGAGACAGTAATTCTCATGGGCCCTATGTGCTCTCAAGACTGACGTGGCCAGCCAGCATTCCCATAAAAACAGTGAGGCCAAGGAAACCCAAAGAGCTAGCCATGCGTAGTTTGTGACAAAGGTGGTGCAATGAAAAAATGACATATGTTGACACATGCATGTTTGAACTCTCATACTTTTCAAACACTTTGATCACCATATACTAAGGTATATTTCAGTACCCAAAAATGACCTTGTAATTCAAATCTGAACTAAGCCTAATGGGTACAGTCCTATCATGTCTTTTCTCTGGCAATGTCCAAAACAAGATAGACGGCTAGAGGAGAGTCAGCCCTCCAAGCTGAGCAAGATGAAAAGTACATTTTCTTGAAATGAAAGTTGTGCAGGTCTTAAAAACAGTTGATCACTATTTCTAGAAATCTAAAAGAAATCAGTTAAAATTATGCTCTGTGAAAGTTATAAAATGAATTATAAATTAAATTAAAAATACCAATCTTATAGTGTCATCTTTTCCTCTCACTTATTTGTTTTATTAATATCTTTTTTATTTTACTGATACAGAGAATATTTGTATAATATATCATTCCATGATAAACATTGATTTTTTAAGAAAGAAAAATCAAATTAAATAAATGATATATGTAATAACGTTCTTCTTATTTATAATATAAAGACAGAGATGCATTATTTCTAATATTGATATAAAGGGAATGAAAAATGTCTCAGTTATCAGGTTGGCCCATGACTTTGTATTGCTAGAATTAAGAATTTGAGGCCTACCCAAGACTAAGAAGCAAAACTCACTGTAAAATATGTATAGGACATAATTAACATTGGCATTTAATTTTACAGATAATAATGCAACCATTTGTGGAGCACTAAAATGCATTATTATTGGTATTCATTTTCATTTGAACTTTAAATGGAATCCTCTAATGAAGTGACAGACATTAATAATGTAACTGACTTCTGATTCAACAAGCAAAATCTTTCCACAGCCTTTAGAGTGAATAGTTGAGGTTTGAAGGAAATATATGATCTCTATGACATATTTCAATGTATTAAAAAGTCATTTAGAAAATGGAAAAACCACTCTTAGCTCATAAACTCAATATGACTAGTGACCTATACTTTGTGAACTCTATTTTCCTGTTCTACATTTCTTTCTCAACATAAAGATCTAAACAGTTGGTTGATGCTTTTGACTTTGTTTTGTGGAAGAGGAAAAGTTTCTGGGAGAAGTGAAGGCTTACTTGTATATTTACTTCTAGTAACAAAGTCAAATGTAGTGAACTCATGGTATGTGGATGCAGTAAATCCTGCTGGCTGAGTCTGTCCTTGTACTGGGCAAATGGTCACTAATTATTTGCTCATCTCAGACACCATGTCCCAAAGCATCTGAGCGAGATCAGATGTGAAAGCCTCTTCAAAACAGAATGATCGATCATCTTTGAAGCCCAGAGACAGGCATATAGAAAATAAACATATACCTGGTGGAGAAATAAAGTGGGTATGGTGGTCAGTGACTGACAATGCTTGGGGGTGGAGCCAGTTATTTTGTAAAATACAAGGTTTGTTAATTGATTATTAAATATTGCAATTATTCTCAGTCATATCTGACTCAGTTCGACAACACTGGTTCAAACTGAGGTCTGACATATGAAAAGAAGTTATTTGTTTGAAGTTTTAAATAAGCACATTCATTGCTTTCATTGTGGATTACTGAACATGAGTAGTACAGTAAAGGAACTTCATTGATGTGTTTAGAATATTAAATATTACATGAAGGTCACTAGCTTATAACATGGAAATTGTGAAGAAGAAATAATTGCCACTGAATTTCAGTATATCTCCCTAATATTCTGATAACATTAAAAATTTTTCCACAATAATTTCAGTGGCTTATCCTAGTTATCACCCAAAAAAATATGCTAGCTAACAGATAATGCTACTGAGAAATTTCACAAAATTTCTCAGTAGTATTACATGCAATTACCAGTGCACAGGAAAAATTTAAAAATAATTCAAAGTTCTTCAGAATAAATGTAATAAATTTGATATCTCTATTTTAATATTCTATTTTTCTTCTTACTAATCTACAAAATATGATAACAACTTGTAGCCCTCCTCTTAGTTATTACAAATAAATGCATCTATGAAATTATATTTTCTTTTCTTACTGTTGTATATATTCGATCATACTAGATTTGACATTCATTCTTCATTGCTTTATTTTATCTTTCATGTCATAATTTTAAATTTATTTTAAATGCCCTCTTAATCAAAATAAGGAGAAGCACATGGATTTTCTGCAATATATACTGCCTTGGGGACTTTATTTATTTCCTGAGGTTCCAAGTTAGATTTCAAGAAAATGTTGGGAGACTTTATATGAGAAAAGTTGGAAAAAGGCCACTGCGATCAGGTTTTTAAACATGGCATTTGCAGAGAAAGCAACAGGATTAGCCAAGTTTGGCAATGTGGAGCAAGCTAGATCTTCTCAAATGGAATAAGGTTTACAGAAAAAAGTAAATAGTTTTATTATTCATAGAATTTAGATCATGATTGTAAATGGCTATCTGATATGAAATGGAGGAGGAAGAAAAATTGAAAGAAAATCAGGTATTTTATACTAAAGATATTTTAAAACAGTCCTTTATGACTCATTATCAGATACTGAAATAGAATAAATTATAATGATAGTGGCTAAATTTTATTTTTAGTAGGTCATACTGATCATTTTCCCCCTTCCCTTCTGTTTCTCTGACAAAAAGTCCCCATGCTGAGCTTTTGCCTCTCTATCTCTCCCTTACATGTACAGCTGGTTAATGTGGGCATTAATCGAGCATTCCCAACTCTGGTGCACCAGCACTAGGGATCTGCTTTTGCTTTTATTGCTGCTGACGGTACGTCCTTCAGAAGCAGGCCCTGCCCTCTCCTTCTCACACTGGAACTATAGGGAAAGTAATGTCCAATATAGAGGCCTGTCAGATTCTACCATTGTCTGTAGCTGAGGGGCAAATTAATCTTGCCCTCCAATCTAAAAATAAGAGTGCTTCTCCAATTAGCCCATCCCCAGCACCTTAACTGTATCCTCACTAATGGAAGGGAGAGAAGTGTCACTGATTTGTTCTAGCAAACCCCCGCATTGGAGGACACCTCAGCAAAGTACGCACCAAGAAAGCTGACGTCTAAGGCTCATTTTTACCATTATTTACCACTAGCACCTCAAGAAAGGGCTGTTGCAAAGTTCACCAAATTTAGTTTTTATCATAGTGAATTTATATGCAGTGATTTCTAAGATTCCTTCCATTATTAAACAACGTAATGACTCTAAACTGCATCTCAACCCAAAGCTCATTAAAACTGAAAAGACATTTTATATAAATAAAATACAACTATCAGTAACTGGCTACTTTGTGCTAGCTACTCTGAAAAATATTTTATATTCACTACCTCACTATTAACTTCAATAACTTGAAGCATAATTCTTAACTCTTTTGTATGAATGAAGAATTTCATTTTATGGAGAAAACTTCTAGACCAAGATCATACAATCGTTAAAGTGTAGATTTTAAATTTATCCAAATTAATGTGCTTTCAAAATTGAGGTGATAACTTAAAAATAGATTTAAATAAATCAGACATGCAATGTAAATATCACATGGTTTCTCTTGTATGCGAAACAGAACATAAAGAGCAAAGTGAAAGATACATAACAGGAAATAGGGAGAGAGATCTTTCTCAAACAGAAAGGGAAACAAAAGATGGAGGGAGGCATGAAAACAATGAATTAATATGCATTATGTACACATACCAACTTCATCCAAAGAATGTAAACACTATGTACTACAAATATGTATTTATAAAAACCTTCAAAAATAGGCTTAAATAAAAATTTGCCATTTTACCTTATATGTATAAGTTAAATAAGCTAAAATATTGATAGTAGTCCCATAAAATATTACATCTTTATTCTATATATTTATTTTTACATGCACATACTAGTAAAATAAAAATTTACAAATTTATATTCAATATAATCTATAAATAAAATATCAGTTTATACTTACATGTTATTAGTCATATAAGAAATATTTTACAAGCAACATGCATTTCCCTTTTACTCTTCTTCAACATTTTGTTTAACAATCACTAAAAGCTTTGCAATGTGTATAACTTCACAAACATGAACACTAGAAAATAATTGAACCTCATATTGTCTATGAGCATGTTATAGAAACTAAAATTTAGTTTTAAATCAGAGGAAATGAAATAATAGATATGAAAAACTGGAATTAAAACTATTCATTTTTTCTCATTATGTTAATTTATCCTGGTTGAGTATTAAATAACCTCATGCCACTTTTTTAAAAATAAAAAACATGGTGTGTCTTATACTGGTACAAATCCCCATTATGGAGTGCAATCATGATGTGTATATTTAATGTACCAATAAAGATAATAATAATAATAAAAAAAATAAAATAAAAAACATGGGCCAGGAATTTAGCTCAGTGGTTCCAGCATCTGCATTGTAAGTGCCAGGACCTAGATTCGATCCGTGGTAACCACATACAACAATACTGGGCATGGAAACTCACACTTACCAGCAATCAGTACCATATACCACAGTGCCAGGTGTGGTGGCTCATGCCTGTAATCCCAGCCTTCAGGAGGACTGCTGTAAGTTCAAGGCTGAGCTCAAAGCCAGCTTGAACTACAAAGTGAGACCTTGTCTTGAAAGAAAAAAAAAAAGTAAAATAATAAAAATTTTAAAACAGACCTCAACCCCTGAATAATCAACTTTTGCTTTTTAACAAATAATAATTAACTTTTCTTGAAATATTTTTTAAACTTTATATGAGACATTCTCTTATGCACTCTAGTGTCATTTGAAAAAATATCCCTTTAATAATTTTAATATTTCCTAAAGCAGTAAAATACAGTTCTTGAATAATGTCACACTTTGTATTCTGGTAAAAAGACAGAGTGACTTAATTTATGTTTCTCTTTGTGTAAATCCACTTTGTATTCAAAAGTAATGCGAGCTGTAATTAAAATGCCTGAAACAAGAAAATATACCATAAAACTGTTGTACAGCAGCTCCCTCCTGAAATACAGCATTCCAGCCAACATATCTGAATTTTCTAGCAGAGAGATTTAACATTAAGGACAAGAAAATGAAAACTATTTTTTCAATACTATGTGAAACAAACTGGAAGACTGGAGCTTAACAAGCTACATTCGCATTTCAACTCTGACCTGCTATGTGTGCGAGTCAACACCAGGGAGCGGCCCTCTGAAGTCCATTTCCTCTTCATCTGGCCACTGCAGAGTCATTGTGAGACAAGCATTCAAATTCCCCCTGCAACGTACAATGAAAAACTCAGTCATTAGGTTGAGAGTGTAGTATTATACCCACGTATTTCCAAATAAATGCTAACAAAATCTCCCATATTCCCTAGATTATTAGAAACCATCAATTATGTTCAAAAAACCTTTTACATAAAGAAGCAATACATTTACAGTTTTGCCCTTATCCTAAACTCGTATATACCTCCATGCAATTGTTCTATTACAGTAACCATTCCATAAAAATAATGAAATAGAAACAATAGTGCTGCTTCAAACTGAAGAAACAGACCTCAAAAACACGACAGATATGAAACAAGATACACTCAACAATACCACATGGAAGTGTGTCTAAATATTCAGGTACTTATTAAATATATTCAAAGTAAGACTTGCGATAGCAAGTTTTTAAATATACTAAGAAGGTCATAGTCGTAGAAATAATAAAAATC
Organism: Petromus typicus; assembly: GCA_004026965.1. Lineage (NCBI taxonomy): Eukaryota > Metazoa > Chordata > Mammalia > Rodentia > Petromuridae > Petromus > Petromus typicus. Next base: position 76,825 of record PVIR01001069.1, on the reverse strand, counting down.
CATCTGAATATTTAGGTAGCTTTTAATGTGGAAGATTTTGGAATTTCAGGGCAACAATAAGGACACACACACACACACACACACACACACAAACGCATATGTTCAAAGGCAAATATTTTTTTCTTGTTGAGTTGCCATTAACCTAATTATAAAAAACATTGCCAAAGATTCAATAAAAAATGTAAAGACTAATATTAGAAGGTATATTAATTTGTTCTGCTCCATCTTCCAACACATAGATTTTCTGCTTCTACCAACAGCAAGCTGCATACTAGGATTCCAAGTCTGTTTAGAATATGCAGAAGCCGACATCTGCCAGGCACGCGTAAATCTCTAACTGAAAAAAACAAGCAGTCTGCAATGCTTCCTGTAACTTTTCTGGTGTAGAACACAATAAAGATAATACTCTTCACTAGTCTAGGAGACAAAGGCATTCCAGAAATATCCACTGTTTATACAAAATCTACATGTAAAAACCATTGAATTGTCTCTTGAAAGAGAGCAATTATGGTATGATTTCCTACAATAAGAAGCACTATACTCCGGTGGGCCATTAGAGTTCTGTTTGTTTTTCTTTTTTTCTCCACTTCCTTTGAAACTTGGCTTCCAATAGTCTCTTCCACAAATACAGACCCAACATATGTTGAAGTCTAAAACTTTGCAGAAAAAAAACATATTTATAATTCTAAATGCCTAAGACACACACTTCTAGTGTTTCATTTTTAAGTATTTATAAAATAATAACATTATCTTTTGATTGTAGAAATTCAAACAAACACTACTGTAAGCACTTTGTTGCAGAAAAGTTCATTTAATTTATTTAATCATTTGTTTCGGATACACACAGGCTGGGGGAATTTCTGCCTCTCTCAAATATTATATTAACATATGATATGATATTTTTGTCTCCCTTCCCTTTTGCATCCATCTTTAGAAAGGTAATGAAAATTTTCTAGGACTGATTGAAAGTGAAATGCACATGGAAGGGATTTATAATCTACACAGCACCGCCCACCAAGAGTGAGCACAATAGGTAACTTAATAATCAGAGAAATAGCGATGATCTTAAAACCACATTATTCTTAATCTTTCACATTCAATTTGTATGTGTGTGGGCCTGCAGTGAATGGATGTTGGAAACTGACCAGACTTGGAGCTTTTTTACAGGAAAAGCTTAAAGCTCAAGAAAAAAGAAAGAAAGAAGAAAAAAAAAAAAGTAAGCTGTGCAATCAGATATGAAGAAGCAACACTTCCTAACATTTTACTACACATAGCCAGCATGCACCTCAGCTTCATTCCCTATAAAATAGCGAAAATCACTGACACTTCGCAGCGCATTGTTGATTAAGATTGAATCTCATATATGTGTGAAGCTCCTAGAAGCTAAAATTAATTCCTAGCCCTTCTCTGACCTTCACGGTGCCAGTGTCACTCATTCTCTGTTTACCTCCTTCATCATTTCAGTTAAATTCTGTAATCACTCTCCAAGCAGTTCCTGTGAGGGTCTAGGAGAAACCGAGGAAGGCTTCCCTCGCGCACTCAAGGGTAGAGGAGGAGACGCCCACTGCCACCTCACTCCCAGATACTAACAGGCACATGCGCCTCATAGCGCTTTCTGCTGATAATATGGACATCATCCTTGGTTCCCCCTCTTCCCTCACCTGGAAGCCTGACCGACCATCAGTCGTCAGATCCCGTCAGATCTACTTCCTTCGTAACTTTTCCATCTATTTTACAGTATATCACCCCCTTTCTTTCAGTTTTCACATTCTTCCACTGGCCACTGCTCTAGTTTTAGCTCTTTCTAATCCTCTACTGCGTTAGTTTCATAATAGATTTTCTTGCCTCCCCACTTTCTGGCAGATACTTTCACCACTATCTTTTTTATATAACAAAATATTTACTGATAGATCTTAGACATACATAATGATAATATTCATCACTGGGTTACGTTCTCAGTAAAGAGAATCAATACCAGAACAATCCATTTGAACAGTATTTTTGCTTTGTGCAGACATTCTCTGTTATGTATTTCAGCACTTCTTATACAAGGCACCACAAGATAAATTTCTTCTAAAATTTGGTCACTTGAATAATTTGCTACATGTCAGAAGCCCATTTTTGAATTGGGTCATTAAATTTGGGTGGGCTGATATTTTTTAGCTCTTTAGTTATCTATTGTGAAATAGAAAATGCTCAATGTTAAATAGGAAGAAAGGGGAAAATGTTGAGATTGTAACAAAAAAGTAAGGAAACAAATTTTATGTATATGGGGGATAGTAGGGTGGGTAGGGCTATGGGAAAAAATGAGAATTAAGTTGTGTCTTATATTGGTACAAATCCCCATTATGGAGTGCAATCATGATGTGTATATTTAATGTACCAATAAAGATTTAAAAAATTTGCTACATGACAGTGTGGTACTTATTTTCTGTTTTTCATGCAAGAAAAAAGAAAATTTAAATTATCTTCTTGCTTTTCCCTCTAGGAAATGGCCATTTTGAGTGGCAAGCTGTACCAAGAACCTGTTGGCATAGACTTGGTCTTCTTGCTCCTTGAAAAATTTTTGATCACTTACATTTTTATATTTCTAATCTTTTGGGGATCAAAATTATTTTCAGATTAAATTGTGGATCTTAAAAATACAGAGTGGAAAAAATGAAGATAAAATAAAGAAGCCCAAGAATTGACAATTCTTCATGTCCCTAATTTGTGAAATTTCTTTTAGCAAAAGTTGCATTAACAGGACTTTCTGTTTAATCTTATCATGTTTGCACTAGAAATCCATAAAGTCTTCTGTAAAATTATCCCATGTTGTTCTTATCAAGGCATTAAGGAAATCATGTCACTCCCAACTGATATTGTCAGTCATATGCCAGTTATCAAGAAGATGGGAAATAGTGGGGTTTATTATATCTGGACCACATTCAACCATTTTTACTTTTGTAGCTCAGATCTTTCTACCTTTAAAATAAGCATTATATTTGTCTACAACTGGTCTCTAGTAAAATTTTGAATGGATGGTGCTCAAACTTAGATTTTCATATGGATTTGATACAAGGCTAATATTGGTAATCAATAATCCAAGCAAATATTCCTTTAAGTACATAAGAAATCATAGAATTTAGTGAAAAATAGGAAACCAAATATATAAAATATCATGCTGAAATGTATCTGTGTAAGGTAAATAAATCAGCTGAACTTCCTCATACTCATTAAACCTTCTGTGATAGAATCATTATACCTTGACTGGGGCTGCAGGGGTAGCTCAATGGTACAGTGCCTAACCAGCATGCTTAGGGCTCTGGGTTCATCCACCTCGCATGAATTTCAACTTTTATCATTAATAGTCATAGTACTACTAGTCGTAGTTGTACTAGTAGTAGTAGTGTTCGGCTGCATGTTTAAGTTGTTTTGTTTTGTTTTGTTTTGTTTTGTTGTTTTGTTTTAACAATGCCTTGATGTTTGTCAATTGGAGCACTAACATACTGAAAAATGCTTAGAAAGTTTACAGTCCTCAAAACTGTCACTTGAAAGTGCAGTACTGTTCAGCGACATCCTTTCTACATTTTAACATAACATGCCTGAATTAAACACAACAAAGGAAAATTCTTTCTTGTCTTCATACTCCATACTTAAAAGATGAATAAAAATACCTTCACCAACCCATCCTTCTAGGATGAAAAGTTCTAATTTTCAGATACGGAACTTCTATTCCCCAAGCCCCATGTACTTTCAGAGGACGATCCTTCCACCTAATTCAGTGTCAAAATGAAAATTTGATCCAGGATCTTTTCTTGAAATATGAGTGTCTATGGCCTATGAACAGACTTCACTAGGTGTCTGAGATTCCTGATGGTGAAAAAGGAAATCAATTTCTTTATCTTTTAGATTGTATAACAAGGTTTTGTAAAGAAGCATTTTTCGTAACAAAACATTTTTCATAAAGACCTGAAATACACCTAGGAAGCATTGTACACATTGATAGAATGAGTCTCTGAGAAAATATTTCCTTGATATGTGTGTTGCCTCGGAGTATCTCCAGGTTTTTTTCTTTATCTCCAGAAAAATCAAGAAGTTACCTACAGAAGCATTAAGATGCTATCCCTGAAAAATAGACCATTATACCCCTACAGAATAAAAAATGCTGTTCATTCACAAATTCTCATTCACTAAAAATTGTTAAGATTAGTATGTGTTTCATTTCTATAATTTCATTAAAAGATATACTTCTTAGAACCAAAACTAATAGTAGTTGGTTAGGACACCTCTACCAACTCAAAATGAACATTGATGTTTTCAAAATATTGAAATATATCAGCCTTATGGTAAACTGAATTTACCCACCAAACACAGTTTATTAATCATTAAAGACAAAATACACTGTGGTTCTTCAGTTTATTTTTCTGTAACATGACATAGAAATTGATCGCACCCATTCTGGATAGACTCAGGCTCCAGTTTGACTGTTTACAATACTAACAATATATGTACATCTCCCTACTTTCATTACCTCCCACGGAGAATTCCAAACACCAACTCAGTGATGTCCCAATTACAGCGGCGCCTCCTTACTTAAATGCGTCCTTTCCAATTGCATACGGCTTCCACGCCAAGATCAAGAAAAGCTGGCAATGAGGAAGATTTTGTTCGAGTTAACTAACTAGTCATTCCTTAAGGAAAAAAAAAAAAGGTGGCCAAAGACGCTGAGTCTGAGAAACTAAATAAATTCTACAAAGGTTAATGGGAAAAAATAAAAATCAAGATACATCATGTACAGGTACAAACTCTCATTGATGAATGTGCTTATAGTGTATATCTAAAATATACCAATAAATACAACAAAGGGGGGAAAAGGCATCTGATTAGCAAAGATAAATAAAGTAATTTTATTTATATTTTAGCTGCTAAGAGGCTAATTCATTTTTAAGCAATTAAGCTGGCCTACACCCAACTTTCAATCATTTTACTTACTAAAATAAAAATCTTTATTAAGACAATAGAAATATATGTTCTAGGAATTTCATGTTTCTAATTATTGAGTAATCACTTTTATTGTGACTATTAAAACATAAAAAGTGAACTATTTCAATCTATGAAATACTGATATCTTTTAAATACATATCTAGAACACATATTAGTAAAGGTTTTCGGTGGTACTTCATTCTGGGAAGCAGGATATGAGTCATATAATGAATCTCTACATGTGAGAGATAACCAAATTCTCAGGGTCCACTTTCTTATTCAGTTTTTCCTTGTGTCACATAACAATGATGAGAGTTGTAAAGATAAGTTGCATTTATTTCTCTTATCATATTTCAGACTGACTAGTATAGGTGAAGAATTTTTTTTTATACATAGTAGGGATAGAACTAGAGTCTTTACACTGAGCTCTTTTAATTTTTGTTTTGAAACAGAATCTCACTCTGTTGCCCAGAGTGGACTCAAATTTGTCATCTTTCTCCCTCAGCATCCCAGAGGGCCAAGATTATAGGCAAGTGTTACCAGGCTCACCTCAGTAAAATAATTCTTAAATATAATGAAATATATTTCTGGTACATCTCATCTTTCATGCAGATCCACCTACCAAACTGCAATGTGAACCTTTTTAACTTTTGAAAACTTATGATGCTCACTTGTGATCTTAACAAGACTACTTATCGGGCAGCCTGTAAAATGTAAGGAAAAGTATAAAGAAAGGTAGAGACTTTTTCCTTCATTTCTGTAAATCTGCTGCTATCTATCAAGGAAAAAGAAGAGCTTTTCTGAATGAGTGTTTAATGCCTTAAAAGTATAAAATAAGTTTTATTTTTAAAAATATAAGGCCAGAAAATATACTTAGCAAGTAGATTTCTCATAGACTTTCCTTAGGCATTAAAACCTGGCTATAAATTAGAAACAATAAAACATCATAAAAGTTTTAGAAGGTGTGAGAGGAAAGAGGCTCTAGCTGCGACTTGCATAATTCAGACCATTTACCTTCGATGAGTACTTGTCCTGGATTTGGCACAATAAAAGTGATTTTTTTGTGTGTGTGTAAACATCTCTTATAATGCTGACATTTGACTTAACATTGATGAGAGGAAATTGTGATTGTCCTTCCCATTTTACAGCTGAAGACAGTAAGGCTCAGAGAGGTCAACAGTTTAAGAACCTTGTGGAAGGTCACACAGGGATTTGCGTTGAATGGCACATAGCTGGCTCTCAGCCCAAGTCACAGCCACGCCTCTACCATAGTTTTTCACTAGCTCTTTATTTGACCACTTTTAGCTTTTAGTATGGTGCATTTGCAGTACAAATGATTCCATTCACTGCTGGGAGTTGATACATGGGCATAACATGTGACATAACCCTACTTCAGTTTAATCCCCTCAGCCCTCTACTCTCCCATCTTCCTCCATGGAAGGACAGGAGGGAAGTAACTTGTGAAGAACAATTTAAACAGGTTACAGGCATGACATGAACTGAACACAAAGCCAGGTTGACACTTCCTTGTTAAAGGTAACGGACAGATGCCCGTTCCCCACACAGCTTCACAGAGAGGAGCCACCCAGAGCGGAAGCGGGGTGGGGGGGTGGGGTTTCACATGCCATTTGCATCTGACTCCTCCCCGTGACTTTCCACTCTCTCCCTTTTTGTGTTTTCTTGTATCAAGCAACCAGAAAATACTTGTGGGTGGATCGCACTAGCCAAGTACACCACTAAATTGCCTCTTGGTAGGTGGTTCTTATATTTGTATTGGTTTAAACTGTGTGCCTTGCCAGTCCATTATGCTGGAATTCCCCCTTGCTGAGGGCAGCTGTGTTATTCTTTTCTTTGACTGAAGCCCAAGCACTATCTCTCCAACTCCTTGGGAAACAACCCTTGGAGAGTAAACATGTTGAGTAAAACACAATCAATCCTCGTCCCACTGCCACTTGCTAAGTCAGAAGAGCTCCCCTTTGGCACAGCTCGTTCACACTGCTCATTTTTAGGAAGATAGAAATTGGAGTGGAATTAGAAAGTGATATGATTCCTATTTATGCAGAAAGTCAAAAGAATGTCCTGGGAATTGCTGGCCCAGCTCCTTCTCCTTCCAACGAGAACAATTCAACCACATCCGGGCACAAGGGTCCACATGGCTCTAATGTCCAGATGAGCGAGCACCCTTCAAATAAAGAGCAAGTCTGGGGCTATCCTTTCTGAGAAGAATTTCCTAACAAACAAGAATGTCTGTCTCAACACTGAACACACGTTCTCAAAGTGAAAGTTTCTTAGTCTCTTTGAAGTGTAAAACCATTGACTAAAAGTCCAGAACCATCATGAGTATTAACTTATGCAGTAGGTTGCCTCAGCTGGCTATGTGATAATTAAAGTCCAAGGTTTCCAATCTGATTATTTCCTGGAGTACCAGGCTTTTCACTGCAAACTGAAGATGCCCAGCTGGCAGTCTTGTAAATTGAGACCCTCATCACAGGGAAATAAGGAGAGGTACACTATTGAATGTATTAACACCTTTATTTGATAAAAAGCAAATTTGGTGCCAAGGAATGTAACTCAGAGGCTCTGTCTACAAACACAAGGTCTTGAGTTCGATCCTTGGTACTGAAAAAGAAAGTTTTACTCTTTTTAAGAGTTCATATGTAAGAGTGCTGGTTATAAGCAAGTACAAATTAAAAATAAGTTTAGTTATCTGTGCTGAAAACCAGAGAAAGAGATTTCACTTTTCTCCCTATTTTCATTGAACTTTAGAAAGGTTATAATTATTTCTCTTCTCTTTGAAATATATCTGAATCATTTTGAAGACTTCATATGTATTTGTGTTAGCTTTAGGACTCAGAATACCTTTTCTCAGAGCCCAGGAACTGTCTTTTTGAAATGTAAACATCAAGGGACCAAGGCACTGGTCTTTCTAAGGAGAGCAGAGGCCTGGAGGTAGTGGACTCCTGGCTCTACATGCCTGACCTGACTTCTCTCCATCACTTGTAAGATGTTTGTTTTTCCTGCAGATGAAACAAATTAGCTAAGATCCCAGACCCTGTCTTGGTGCATTCTAGGATGAGCTATGTGGGATAAATGGCACCAACAAATCTTACTTGAGGGCCACTTCCTGGTTAGGTTAAAAGCATAGTGGTAATGGATTTTATCTTCTTAGCTCTATAAAGATGCAGGATTTTCTGATGTCCCACCTATTATATGACTGCCAAAAATTAGCATCACCTTGTGATTTAATTTGTGTTTAATAATAAAAGTGGGTTTTTTAAAAACCTATTCCTTTTTTGCTTTGAGGGCTTTCTGATTTGACGGCTTATGTTTTTCATTATAGTTCCCCAACACTGACAAATTATATAAGAAAAATGAACATTTATATGAATTTTAGAGATTAGCTGTAATGCAGCAAGATTTACTTCATACAGAAGACCCAGGTCTTCCCATGTAATAGGCACTGCCACAAAAACCACCCTCTATTTCTGGCAGGGTCACTGTCACACTTGGAATGTCACACAAGTGTCACTTGTGTTTGTAACATAGTTTAGGTTCATTCAATTGGCATGATTTTGTTAATGGAAAGACTCTAAAGCAATAAAATAAAACAGTATGTAATAATTAACATTTTATTTGTATCTGATTATATTTCCTGTATTTAAAATATTTGCCAGAAGATCTCAAAATTTAGCTTGTTTAATGTACCTCTTTTTAGACTAATCTCTGATATTTTAGTTCAGTAAATATGGAGTGGATCCCTAACATCTCCACTTTTGCATAGAATTCCATCTGATTCAAGCGAACCAGGACCTTTAATTAAACACCATCGTATACAAGAAATACGTCATATCCTAAATTTCAGCTTGAATCACAATTAACACAAACCAAGTTTTACTTCTGAATAAATGAAAAATTAGACTGAATTGTTATTTTTTTATTCAAAAATTGTTCACTTGTTACACTATTTTATATGCACAGGCATAAAAGGAAGGTACATATAATTATTTGGAAAAATAAATAACCATGCTTAGATTGATGTGATTCAACATAGAAAATAAAAGGAAAAAATACAAGTAATGAAGACAAAGAAAAATCTCCAGAGTTACATTTTAGAGAATTAGATCCATTTGTAATATGAGAAGCTATAGATAAGGTGGACAAAAATGCATTAAGGTGAAAAAATTAGCATTAAAATTCTATTGCAGAACATTTGTATGACAATAGAAACTTATTTTAACCACACTGGGACAGGGAAGGTGGCACCTGAAATGTGCCACCAAGGTTTCCCGGTGCAGAGAGCGAGTCAGTCATCCCTGGAGAACAGTGTGTGATTCCTGGATGGTGTGTGAAACACACATCTCGGGGAGGCAAGTTCAGTGGGAATTACTTTAGAAATTTTTCCTTAGAGGCACAAAATTTAAACTTACGCCACTATGGAAAGATTAGCACTGTTGAAATTGAACTCCCTCGGTGAAAGTTGTAGCAGAACAGTATCTCTTGTTAAACCTGCTGTCGGATTCCAGCTAACTCAATCTCAATTTCTTTGCTTTTTAAAGCCCCCCAAAGCTTTATAAAATGCCACTGATACACTTTCTCTTATGACACAGATCAGTACCGTCATATAGGAAAGTATTCCTAACTCTATCTGCATGTTATTTCCAATATGAGCACTGCTTTCTTATAAAATTTCAAATCACTAAAGTCTTTAGTCACAGAAATCATTCTCCTCCATATTCAGCCTTACCCCAGGATAAGTCATTCTCCAACACAAAACAACAGAGAAATACAGCATAAACCAAGCATGTTTTTTGACAGGTTCCCTTTTTCTTTTTAATTATTCTTCTTTTTGTCCCTTTTTACATTACTGTCCTTGACCTATATATTTTCCATGTATTACATTGTTTGTATTTCATTTTATCTTTTCTTTTGTTCAGATATTTAGATTTATTTTCTTTATATTATGCAGTATAATGACTCATGTAATTTATTTCTTTGCTGGCTTTTTTTCACTTTGATTTTTGTATAATATAAGCAATACTTTTTAAAATTCTATTTTATATCCTAAAATCCCTTTTGGGGGGCTCAGAACACCCAAAGATTGATGTCTATTGTACTGAGAGGCCCTTGAACTCCCTCTGAATCAAGTCCCTGTGACCTGGCCTTATTCATCTCCCTTTCAGCTCAGAGAGATGCTTTCTGAGAATTTTCTTACACACCTGACCCCTCTGCCAAAAAAGGAACAAAATCACTCTCAGTTTGCTTACTGAAATGTCAGTAAGAACCTAGAGAAAAATAAATTCATAGCATAGTAAGAAAGACTGAAGTCTGTCAAATGCTGGGACAGACTTGTCATACACTGTTGTCCTTTATTTAGACCCTAGTGAGAATTGTTTCCGGTTCATTTTCCTGAGGCCCAAGCAGTCTTTGTCCCAGGGCATTGTTTATTCTCCAAGCTCACTGATTCCCCAGAAAATCATTGACTGTTCTCTTAAAACTTGAACGCATCCCCATTCTCCCGTGAACAAAGGAGGGCGTGGCTTATGAGTCATGGTGGAGCAGGAGATAATTACACTTTGTGATGGCTTCCAGGTGTCTATCAGATTTGTGTATCTTTCTCTAATTCACTTGTCTTTATCAATTTATTCAAATAAATTTGCAGAGGGTGGAGCAGAAATTCCTTTCACCCCTATTCATTGTCTCTTTAAATTCATCTTTTTATCTTTACTCATTTTTATAATTTTTCATTCATATTCTGTGATGGACTGAAATGTATGTTTCCCCTGACAAAACTCATATGTCAAAATCTTAAGCCCTAAAATTAAAAATAAAACCACATTTAAGACCATCTATGGCAGGTGGAGTAGAGTTTCCATTTAATCTGCCTTGAGATCCACCGGGAGGAGGTGGAATGCACTCTAGGTGTGTGAAACTAGTGCACTGGGTGCTGGGTGTGCCCTGCAGTTGACTGGCCTATTCTCCATCTCATCATCCAGCTCTCCATGGGCTACGCATGAAAAAAAAAATAATACTGATAGGAATGTGCTATATACAAGTACCAATGCCCTACAGTAAATGTAATCAATATGTATTAATAAAAGAAAAAAAAGGACTCAAAATAAAAAATTGAAATGTAATCATTTAGTTTATTGGCTATAATATACTCTTGAATCCATCTAGCTTCCAAATAACTACCCCCCAAAAAACTTTTTTTTTTTTAGGTTTTTTTTTTTTTTTTTGAGACAGGGTCTTGCTTTGTGGTTCAGGCTGGCCCTGAGCTCAGCCTCCAACTCACACATCACAGCAATCCTCCTGCCTCTGCCTCCCGAGTGCTGGGATTAGAGGCATGAGCCACCACGCCCGGCACTGTGATATGTGGTACTGGTTGCTGCTGGGCATGAGTCTCCACATCCAGTATGGTATGTGGTTACCGGGGGATCAAACCCGGGTCCATTGCACTTGTAAGACAGGCGCCAGACCACTGAGCTAACTCCCCGGCCCCCAAAAATATTTTTTATGATTTTTCCAGTAAGTGGCATATGGAAATCTAAAAGACAGAGTTCTCTCATGCCTTGATGACATCAGTGAGCTCAAGCAGTGATAGCTGTGGAGCCAACACAGAACTGGTGAGCACAGGAAGCAGCAGCCCAGCCATGGGACGGCCCTCGTGCTGAAAAGCAGCTCCACAGCACAGGTGCATTTGAGAGGCGGGCAGTGAATTTAGGCTGTGGAGAGCATCCATGGCAGGATGTGCATCTCCATGAGACTGCTGTCTCTCTTTGTCTTCAGCACTAATCCCTCTTCCCTCACCAAATGTAGGCTTCAGTGTGCAAGAGAACTTAAGTCTCCTACCAATTGGAACTGATTCAGTAGGTGAAGATGTCTGCTTTGTGACCCCAAGGCGCTCTCTTCCAGTCATCAACCTCAGTACTGCCCTTGAAATTCATGATTTGACCAGCTAAACCACTGTTGGAAAATTTTGAATATCTGACAAATATAGTATTTCAAACTTCTTCAAAATCACATTGGGAATTTTTCTCCAAATCTCCTCCCTTCCATCCCTATTTTCCTCAAAATGACAGCTCAGAATGACTTTATTTTTCACCCAGGCAGCCCCAGCAATGAGAAGTATGAGGGACAACAGAAAGTAAACCATTCAGAGTCAACAATTTGCTAAGAAACCTCGAACAAGACCTGTCTCTCTCGAGAGACACTAGAATCATCCTTAGCCTAAGGGGAAACATACAACTGCTCCTGATTTGGACCTGCACAGAAACAGAGGGTGAAGGAAAGCTTGGCCTTCACGTCTCTAATCTGTAACTTATCTGTTATGTAGGACTGAGGTGAAATCTTTATAACTGGGCATGTAGGGGACAGGACTCTAGAGTGGAAGTGAGAGCTCAACTCTCACTGCATATATAAGGTGGAATATGGTATTAAATACTGTACCTTTAGGCCTTAGTTCCCTCTTCCATAAACTCCAAGACTTTATTGAATCCATGGCATAACCCATTTAATAACTTAAAAGAAGCACTACTGAAGTTTTCTTGTCTGAAAATGGGGGGAAAAAAGTTTGGGGAATAATAGATGGATGAATGAGGTCCAGTGCAAAAGGAGAGCCACTTTCAGGTAATCAAGACAACTAATTTGAAGTGTGATTCATAGTGTGGAGGAGTAAGTACATACTTAGACATTTACACTCAGGTCTCTTGTCCTGCAGTGGAGAGAAAGACAGGAAAAGGCCCAGGTTCATGAAAAGGTTTGGTGTCCTTTTGCAATGAAGTCAGGAGGGAAGTTGCATTAGAAGACCTGTAGAGTCTGATGGTGCCCTTATCTGAAGCATAAAGAAGAAAAACTGTGATTGGTTTTAGGGTATCTTTAGCACAAATAGAGTAAGGGAAGGAAAAAAAAGTTTAATAGAAGATCAGTGATTCTGCTAAAATCTCACTGGCAAAGAAACATTAAAAAAAAAAAAAAAAAAAAAGCCCATAGGAAAGAGCAGACTGATGCTTGCTTCCTGCTGCAGGGCAAATCCCAAGTACAAGGAGCCACAGACCTCAACAAGGATTACTGGGTCTTAACTAGCTTCCCTGGGGACTGTTGCCCCTGATTTTATCCAGAAACTATGAGAAAATGATGAGTACATAACACTCTTTCACAGGTATATGGGGTTTTTCATATTCGAGGCCCTTTAATGTTTCTCTTAGGAGCCTTGTGAGATAAGAGGAGAAGTGATTATAACCTCAGTGTGTGAAAAGGAGAATCAAAGCTGATGGGTCAAGCAATTTGCACAGAAAATAATTGAAGTCAGTGTTCAACAAACATCAAGCCTCAGGGGTTCCTTGTGTTAAAGCCAGAGCTCAGGAAAATGAGACCCAGATCCTGGCTAAGAAAAGCTTATATCAAAGGATATAAGGACCCAAACAAAATCTCATAATTAAAAATGATTGGATAAATTCAGTCACGGTACAGAATAGACCAGGCATATTCATAACTAAAAAGGCAAATAACTGCACTTTGCTGAAAATTAATTTCATGTAGCTGAGTTTTGCAGGCACATTGGCATTTGATGGACATCATTTAAGTACTGAGTAGAAACTAGAGATAAGAATCAAGAAATATCTAGGTGCTTCAATGTGTCTCTAAGGATAGGTGCAAAATATTAGGTGTCTGCAGGGCTGTATTCTAGCCTGAAGGTGTAAGGGAGGAGTTTCTTTCACTTTTTTCATCTTTAAGGAGCTGCTCATATCTTTGGCTCATAGTCACTTCCTTGGACTTTAAAGCTCGAATCACTGCTTCTTTCTGTGCCTTTCTTCTGCAGCTTTATCTCCAATGGACCTTCTCTTTTTTTCCCCTCCTTTCACTGAATTTAAGGAATTGGTAATTACCTGGGTTGATCTGAATAATCCAGGATGTTCTATTGGTAGCACTTTTGGTTGGCTAAACAATGACTCACGAAAGATATGAAAATTCTAATCCTTGAAACCTATAAAGGTTACCATGTATGCCAAAAGGAGACTTTGAAGATATGATTAAATAAAAGATCTTGAAGTCGAAAGAATATCACGGATGATCAGGATAGCCACTAAATACAATTTCAGTGTCCTTATAAAAAAGGGGGTTGGGATGTGAAGAGAAAAAGACCTATGCACCAGAAGCAGAAGAGTATCCCTCCCAAAGTTGTAGAGCTATTTCTGAATTTAAAATTTAGCAGGTTCTTGGCTTGGGCAAATATCATTCCCTTCAACACAGTAACACTACCTAAAGGCCTGGTATATGCCAAATCCTATGCTAGAAACTAGGGACTCCTAGAGAACCGAGATATGAAAAAGTTCTCCCTTGTCAAGAAGCCAGTGTAGAAAACCAGGACAATAGAAATATTGTCCTAAAGAATTGGCATCACAATTAAATGAGTAATGTATATGCATGTTTACAGAAAGGTGATTAGTAGCACCCAATGCACAGCCATTACTTAGTAAACAAAAACTCTCTTCGTTTAATCTTCATAGAACATCCAGACTTCATTTGTAAGAGGCTGAGGAAGACATGTCATTTGTATTTGCATGTTTGGTCTCCCATAAAAAAAATGCATACACGGATGATTTAAGCAACACAAATTTATGGCTCGCAGTTATAGGATCTGGGAAGGCTAGACTAAGTTTCCAACAGAGTAGGTCTCACTTTTGAGGCCTACGCTCTTGGCTTCTAGGTGTTTCCGGTCCATTCTTTCCATGCTCACTTGACACCTTCCTAGATACCCAGGGGAAACAAGGAAGAGCAAGCCCCCAGGATCTTTTATTACTAGGACACTAATCCCATCACGAGGGCCTCATTCTTTCTGACCTCATCTAATCTAAATTTGCTCCCAATGCGTCATATCCAAATTCCATTGCACTGGGGTTGAGACTTCAACCTATGGACTCCACAGGAACACAAACATTCAGTCTGCAACACTATCCAAGTCCTTTCATCTTCAACCCTGGAGGGTAAAAGCTTGGCTGCAGTTACTCTGGAGGCCTGGGTTTGATTTCATGGCATTGAGTTGGAGCCATCTTTTAAGTAAACATTTATAATCAAAACTAGGAGTGTGCATTCGACCTCAGTCTTATTTTACAAATACAATAGCATGCAGAGTGTGCAATTTCCAGAGCTATAAACACATAATGCACCAGTTCACTGTTAAACAAGGACAGGTGTTTAAATGCCTTTCACTGTCCAGGGAGTGGCAAAGCCTGGATAATAACTTCAGTCTCAGACATAGCTTATTTTTTTGTTCAAAGGCTTATTGCAAATCCCAGGTGTCAGAACCAAGTAGTACAAAAACAGAATGGAGCTGGGACTCCAACCCCCTGGCTTATAGACCCAGCATTAGCACTAACAAGTTCTGTGACCCAAAGTGAGGTATTTAACCTCTCACCGCCTCGGTCTCTCAGTGCCCCGTGAAATGGAGGGATTGCTCTGTGTTTGTAGACTGTGGTCCTGAGCATCCGGGCAAACTGATTTGTGGTAGGGTTGGGAGATGTGGAGAGCGGGAGCACCTTCTGTGCCCATTGCAGCCCTTTCCTTGGATAAGCCTTGTTTCAGTCACTTGAAGACCTGATCCACTGTGGAAAAAGCTAAGTAAACTGAGGTCAGCGGACACAAACAGTCTCAATTATTAAAGTGTTTACAAAGAAACTGAATAACTTGTTTAAGATTCATATTTTTATTCAGTTGGTCTCAAAAGGGTATTTTTTTAAAGAACCTCCTACATGGTACTCACACTGCTTATGCCCACATTACATTCTATTGAGTAAGAGATTAGATTAAAATATAAATATTTAATCAAACTTTTTATTTATTGAAGAAAAATACTTCTAGTTTGGGTGGATAAGTACAAAATAAGATAGGCAAATAAAACTGCAGAATCTTGTGAGTAACCCAATGGATCTCCTATCAGAAATGCTTCCTTCAGGGAAGGTTGTTCTGCAGTTGCTTCTAGAGGGAAGAGTGTGCCTGGATTCACCTAGGTGAAGGTAGAAGGTGCCTCAACCCTCCAGCCCTCCCGTGGAATTTAAAGCCTATCTCTTTGAGGATCCGGTACAGTTCTATTACCTTTTCCATTGTTCTTTTCATTTTCTCACTCCTCTGCACTGCCTATTTCCAGGTGAGACGGGAAATAGAAGGACCAAAATACCAATAATAAGAACGGATTTTCTTGCAGTAGTTGCAGTCCAGTTGGAATTGGGTAGTCACAAAAATCTCACAAGCAAAGCAAATCTTGAGGCCATCCAATTTGCAGAGCCCCAAGCACATGACTAAGAATCTAACGGGGAGGATATCTAAAGTTTCAGGCCTCTAAAGATTCCTCATCACTCATTTCAATACCAGAAATTTCTAGTCTCTGCAGCTCCAGTTCCCCAACAAGTTGGGTAATTAGCTTGCTATCTGCCCTGTCAGGGAACTAGTCTTAGCACTATTACATTCTGAGGCAGCAACCTCCCCGATGAACCGTATTATTAGAGGTTGCCAAAATAATCCAGAGGCGAAGAGTTGGAAAAGCCACATGAAAACTGCAAAGTTGAATTAAATTACATTCTGGAGACTAAAGAAGAAATTGGAAATGAGGCCATTTCTTATTCAGGAAGACTTCTCCCTCTCTCTCCGAATGTAAACACGCCTCTCTCTGCCGAGGATGGGGTCACCCACTGCCTGGGGAAAGCAGCTTGAATTTTATTACCTCGGTGATCCCTGGCAGCCTGCACACTTCAGGAGGCACAAACCCGGCTCCCCTTTACTTTGTCTCGTGTGCTGGTTTCTAGCTCTCATAACATTTTAATTAAATTTGGGCTTGTCTTTCTCTCTCACCTTACTCTCTGCATCAAAGGAGAGGCTTTTCACATGCTGTCTGTCTGGTGTCCCCACAATCCTTCCATTCCACAAGCAAGCTTCTTTGCCATCTGAGGAGGGCAGCAATTAAATCAAAGCAGAGGGAACTTGCAGCTTCTCTGGGAGACGGCTGCTCCTAACTTCAATGTGACTTCTACATAAAGGTAATGAATTCTATAATGCAAATTTTCATACAGGTCAAATAAAAAATGGCTTTGCATTTGATAGTACACTGGGTATTAGGTAGTTGTCACACAATAAATAATTCATCTTGCATAGTCACTTGCTATGTAAATGATAGTCTATGTATATTAACACATTTAGCACTGAGAATAAAATAGACAGCTGAGGCCAAATGAAGCTCTCTCAGGACATATTATCATTACTGCTCCCCAGTGAGTTTAACTCTTTACTACTGAGGCTGATAATGATGATATTAATTGAAAAGGGCATGAGACTCATTTTGATGAAGTCAGAGTCACACAAAAACAAGTGAATAACTTTAATACATCTTGATGGTCTTGGTTTTGGCACAATTTGGGTTAATGGCAATAACTCACAAATCAATAGGACTAGGAATTGATGGGACTCAGAAACAGACAAAGGTTAAGTGTGTCCAAAAGAAAAACTCTACCTTTGTTTTCTTCAGCAGCAATTTGGCCCCATGAAAAACAAATCTAACCTTCTAGCCATTCAACCAGATAACTTGTTTTCTTCTAAAGCGGCTCTTTATACATATTCTGCATTAATATTTACTATCTATTCCAAATCTGTGGAAAGAAGTCACTTCTTTAGATTGCTTCATAATCAAATCTCTCTCACACATAAAGATATTTCCTTGTGATGCAGGAATTTTCAAGTCTGTGTGGTAGCACTAGACAACACTCTCCCATGTCTATTTCTTTTAGACTGAAGGGTGTTTTGAGTAGTGGTCTGAACATATGTTTCTACATTAGGATTTAGAAGACTTCTTGATGGGATGGTCCAAGCAGAGATAAAGTCTCGGGAAGAATGCTGAAGTAGGTGGATGACGGTCCCTGAGAAAATAATTGTAATGAGGAAAGCAGTTTTGACACTGTAAGCCATTCTCAGCAAGAGGATGAAAGGTGCAAAGGAAGAAGAGACAGGGTGTATAAGAGTTTACATCAGTCATAGTTTAACCAGCGAGGCAGAATCAGTAGAACATATTTGATTTATGCAAGCAGTAAATATATTGGGATCTGGTCAGTCAGATCCACGGTAGGTGGTCAGGAAAGGAAAATGTCCAGCAGAAAAAACCCCAGGAGCACAGTTATAAGCTTGTCATCCACAGATGTCAGACAGGGAGGAAATTCTGGGATGAAAGGGAGAGCAACTTCTAGGCAGCTGCTGAACAGTCTCAGGGAATGTGTCACCCTTGTCTAAAGGTCTTGAAATCAAGTAAGTTAGGCCCACCAATGATGATCTCCCTTGTGATTCACTTAAGAGAACTGATTTGTGAGGACAATCACAATCAAAGAACCCCCTTCATGGCAGCATCTGGACTGGTGCTTGAGTGAACAAGAGAAGAGATATGTATAGTTGTTGCTTCCTTCTTATTGTAGCCCACTCTACCGAGAATCACACTGGGAATGGAATTCTGGGTATTATAGTTCAGGCTAACCAAGCCATCATCACGAAAAGCATTCACAAACCTAATACTAATACTTATCTAGATGTGTCAACTCTGAAAATGGGTGTCTTCTTCCAAGGAGACTTAGGTAACTTTGTAAATGCAAGAATTGTGTTTACTAATGCTATGAACTTTTGGAACCCAATCAGCTTTGCAGTGGAATTCTCGGGCATTTAACTCATCATGTATATGCAAGAAGAGGACTTTCCCAAGGGGTAGAGTTACACAGTTCCATCTGGATGTCATTAACAAGACTCCACCTAAGACAGAAGTGATAGTAGCAGCAACAGCAACAGGAAATTATCTGCCTTTTGGAATGATTACTTTGGGAAACCAGTGAATTTGGAGGACTCAAACCCAGTGACTGACAAGTGCACAAGGTGAATTCCAAGGCTGCAGCCACCTTGAGTCGTAACCACAATGATTCTCCCCGAGTAAGCCCGATTTGTTTTCCCTGCATAGATTTCCAATATACTACAAAAAGATGAAATCATTAAAGTGGTACATAAAGCTACACAACTAGACGTTGGCACCAGGAGTATGCCCAAATCTTTCATATTAGCTTCAGATAAACATTTATATTCCAGTTTGATTGAAGCCTCTTTTGTCATTTTTTCTGAACCAAAGTAATCTGACACTTCCTGGTTTATTCTACAATTGTTCAGTGAATCACTGTCTGCAAGCCTGAAGCTGCCGGCCAGTTTCTTCAGTTTCATGGCACTTGGGCTGGTTCTTATGCAACTAAGAACAGATTCTCCGGACCAAGGCTATTCTAGCATCTGTGGAATCCAGTGGAGACACTTGGAGTGGATGCCATAAAAGGCTAGATATGCTAGTGTCAGTTAACAGGGACTGGAGCCAGGTATAATAGTACTTTTCTGTTACTGACATATAAACTGAAATGGCAGTTTCATAATCATATTTATACACCAACCATCTGTCCATGGAATATTCTAGGGCAGTAGGTCATTAAACTGGTGTAAGACAACACCCAACCTAAGGTTGGAAAGCCACCAAAACCAGAGAGTGAGGTTGGAAAATAAAATAAGAACCTCAAGAGGGGTCCACAAAGGAAACAGAACACACAGCAGGATTAATGGTGTTATGAAGCTAACTCCAATAGAGCCAGTTCAACAAACAACAAACAAAAGGGCCAGAAACCTGTTCCATCTAGCAACATCTCCACTTTTCCATCACACTTCAGCCTCAAAATAACCCTTGGATTGGCTTTCCTCATAGTTTCCTTATGATATTCTAACTACATCTTGACACTAATCCAGCTATTCCTTAGGTAAGGGAAATGAGCAATTCTTAGTGGAAATTTCAGGAAGAGAAATAAGGGGATGATATCGTAATCCCAATGGAAAACTAATCCTAACCCTACTTGTCATCACTCGGGAAAATAAGACATTTGGCTAATTTGTAGGTTCAAAAACAGTTTTCCATAGCATGAAATCAGTATTATGTTCTGAAGAATGTTACATCGTGCTTACTCACATATCTAGAACACAAACAATTAAGAAGCATTTGAAAAACAAATTTTTGCCACATTACTAATTAGAATGAGAAACACAGAGCCCTTTGCACTTAGGGAGAAGACAGACAGAAAACTCAAAATTTGAAAGATTGTATTAAAAAGCGAATTAGTAAAATTGTGCTTAAAACTCAATGAACTCATGTAGGTGACTTCGGAGATTCGTTCCCTTTTCTGGTGTCACAACCACAACCCAGCAGAATGGGAAAAGAGAACACAACGGGTGTAATGAAAAGATGCAGAGAGAGGGAAATGATGAAGGCGGGAGGGAATGAGACAGCAGAGGAAGATGGCAATAAAGAAGCTGAGTGAGAAGGCAAAGCGTGGGGAGTCTAGCAGAAGAAATAAGCCAAACAAGGAAATAGGATATGAGAAAGACGAATAAGGAGGATAAAAAGAGTCTTTCTCTTTCTCCTTCTTCTTCCTTTTGTTTTCTGTTTTGGAGACTGAATCCAAGGACTTCGTGCTGAACTAATCTCCACTCTTTTATTATTTTTGTTTTTTTGCTTCATGAGACAGGGTCGTGCTGGCCTAATGGCCCAATTTCCCCAACTGATTTGAACTGGTTCTCCTCTTGCCTCATCCTTCCAGAATTTTAACACCAAAGCACGTGACACCACACCCAGTGACAAAGGCTTGTAACATGCTTGAGAATATTTGCACAGAGTGACCCTGCATGATTGAATTTTCTTCAGTGCCCAAAGCAGGAATAAGGGCTTACCTGAAGAAAGAAGAGTATAAGAAAGGGAGCATTCTACTTCCCTTAATATCACATAAAGTAAATCTCAACCCTGGGATAAGACTCCATACGAGTAAAAACAGTTTAGTTACATCCTTGGAAATCTGATTTAAAGACAAAGGAGCTGAAAGAAGTTTTTAAATTAGCACTAATTACAGAAAAATAGGGTGTGCTTTAGAACTGAAAAATTATATTATTTCAATCCCTCTCTCTTCCTTCTCTACCATGACAAAAAAGGAATCACCCCCTCTCTTCTCTTTGGAAGGCCCCCTCTCCTCTCCCCAGAGTTCTCCTTCCACCACATGTTCCTGTTTCATGAGTCTGCAACCTCTTCTCTACCGAATACTTTCCTTCAATGGTCAAAAATTGATCTACCACTTTCTATTCCCCATATCTCAACACCACCCCTACTTCAGCTAATATCATATCTATTTCTGTACATTAAGTTTCTGTGTGGCCAAAGATATTTCTTCCTCATATAATAAACAATTCAAAAGTTTGTACATACTAATGGTCATTCTTAAAATGCCACACTGTAAATATTTGGAGTTTTGCAGACCATAAGGTTCCACTCAGTTCTATATGTAAGGTGAAAGTGTAGAGCTAGCACATAAATAAATGAGTATGACTATGTCCCAAAAAAGCTTTGGCAATGGTCACTGAAATCTGAATTTTACATAATTTTCTCATGTCACGTAATACTCTTCTCTGGATTCTCTTTCAGATTTATAAATAAAAAGAAAAAAATCAACCAACATTTCTCTGTTTGGAATCCATAGGAAAAACAGAGAGAGAGATGAATCTGACTTATTGGCTCTCGTCTGTCAAGCCTGATCTATGTTCTAAGTACTTCCTACTGGGCAGTCCTCTTTCCCTTCTCCAACCTCTCTCTATGCTTTTTGATTAGAAAAAAAACTGACAATAATAATAAACACTGTTCCACAGAGAACTGAAATAATCCCCACTTGGCACTCCACCCTGCCTTGGGCCTGACCCTTGTTTGAATAGTTCCAGTGGCTTCTTAGTTCTCAAGGTCAAAATGCCTATGAGCCCTACAGTGCTAACTCCAGCTTACCATAGTGGTTACTTGTTCCATCTTTTCCCTGATGACCTTTCTCATATCCATCTTGCTCAGCCTCCATTCCCCCATCGGAGACTGCTCTCACATTCTTCACTGTGCCTTTGCTCAGACAAAGGTCACAAGCTCCTTAGGGAAATCCTGCAGCAGATATGAACTAGTGGTCTCTTCTAGGCTTGCTGACAGTCTCTTCCCCTACACAATATCTTCTTTGCCATTATTAGCTCATCTCCCACAAAAGAGTTAGAAACTCAATTTCTAGTTTCCCAATTTACTAGACTGCATTCATGTGATCCAATTTTAACCACATTCGTCAAGAAATAACTCTCCAATTTGCAGTTTTGTTGAAAGTTGTTCATAATCCTTTCTTACTTGAAATTAAATCATAACACAAAGTGTGTACACAGTGATTAAATTTCTACCCTATCATTTAAGGATTAGAATAATCCTTGAAGATACTGGTAGAAGTGCCATAAAATGTTACGTTTTCTGCCAAATCTTTAAATCAAGTAATAATGGAATTAAAGCTCATCTCTAACTTCCAGCTCAAGGCCTTAGGTTGCCCCTATCCTTGCTGCTGTTATAATTACAGTAGGGAAACTTCCTCCACCAGATGTGAGCCTCCCTCTGGGACTGCTGGTAATCTCTGCCTTGTCAGATGCCAATGTATGAAAGTCTGGCCTCTTTGCTTATATTAAGGACAATGTTTAAGGCAACCTAATGCCGGAGTTTTCTCTGGAACACGGTCTGAGCCTCAAACTGTCGAGGGGGGCAGTTGTGCCTCGACTTTCCTGGCCTGCCGGGAACAGTGTCTCCAGTGAGTTCTCGCCCAGTGAACCTTTGGTGTACAACTCCCAACTGTTTTTTTAGGATGCCCAATCTAAGACAAAATGAAATTTTCCAAAAGTAGAGCATATGTATGTATTTTTACCTACATTGTTGAAATTGTTAGTTCTCAAGAGATGAATAAAACAGTACAGAGAAACTGCTAAAATTTGCTTATTTCTGAATAAATTTGTGAAAGAAAACTGTTTACTAACCTAGATGGTATGAAAGCAGTAGGAAAAAAATATATACCTTCCACCCTAAATTTGAAATAGTGAATTTTTAAAATAGCAATACAGAAAATAGACATACATATATTATATATATAGATATATGTATGCGTGTATGTATGTATGTATATATATATACACGCATACATATTCGTGTATGTATGTATGTATATATATATACACGCATACATATTCTTATATATTATCTTCTAAAAATTTAGAATAACATATGGCCCCAATTAAGAAAAAAATATATCAATGGAAACAAAATCACAAAGAAATCTCACAAAGAGCTCAAATGAACTTAACTTACTTTTACAAAATATGCACTAAGGATGCAACTCAGCGCTTCACATTTATCCATTATGTGACAGACCTAGGTTTAATCTGTAGTACTATAATCAACCAATCAATCAATATATGCACAAATAACAAATAAAATAAAAATTATTTTAAGATTATATCTCACATTAGTACAAGAAGAAGAAGACACAATGAAGGAACAGAAACTAAAGAAGAGTTAACATTCAGATTAGCTAAGATACATAAAATAATTGTGAAAGAAACTAAAATTTTTCTCACTTAAAAAATATTTTCTACCAAGAGTGAAAACAAGGTAGCGACCATTCCTCTATATTTCTCCTCTGAAATTTTTGCAGTTGCTGAAAATAGTAAGTGGATAATAAAAAGACAGAGAGAAGACAGGCAAGAAGATGGGAAAGTAGGAAGGAAGGAACTGCAAATATATAATTAAAAAAACACCCAGGAACACAGCATTATTCAATGCTGTTTTGTTTGTATAGAATATCTGATATTTCAAATATTATTAAAGAAGTTGAAATACACTAAGGAAAAGGAAATATTTTCTGAAATAGCCTGAAATCATACCTGTATGTCTTTGCTATGGTTGTAGAAAAACATTTTCTACATCTTTCTATGAATGAGTTGGTGATTATAAAGCAAAATTAACAAGGTGAGAAATTAGGTCAGTGGCACAGCACTTGTGTTATAAGCACAAGTTTGTGAGTTTGATCTCAGGTACCACAAAAAAATGACTTACATTTACTTAAATATCTTTTATACCATTTCATACATCTGCCCCTCCTCCTCCCTACCAAAGCTGCAATTTCAGCCTGGCATATATCCTTCTGTCTTAATTACTTTCTCATCATTGTGACAAAATCTCAACATCCAGAATTTAAAGGAGGAAAGTTTTATTTTGATTCATGGGTCTGAGAGGATTCAGTCCATCTCAGCTGGCTCCGAAGCAAAAAGAAGGAAGAGAAAAGCTACTCATGTCATAGCCACCAGGCAGCAAAAATGAAGGGAGGAGCGTTGGAGGAAGATGTACCTTCCAGGTCACAGGCCAGGAGCCTGCCTCCTTCAGACAGCACACTTGGCTACCGAGGCCTCAGAGGACTAATCTGCTGATGAATATATTGTCCTCATGATACAATCAACTTCTGAAATGTCACCTCTGAACATGTGAGGCTTTGGTGGGATATTCTAGATTTACACCATAGTAATTCACCCCTGGCCATGAAAAGATTCATGTACCTCTTTTTATGAAACATGCACTGAATTCATCTCTAGGAATCTCCAAAGACTTAATCATCACAGCATTGCTGAGAAGTCTGTGTCGAAAGCATCCTCTGAGACTCAATGCAAAGCCTTACCTGTTATCCCTATAAAATATAAAAAAGAAATGTAAACATGCCCAACATACTATGGTACTGGATAGACATGCCTAGTCTAAAAGGAAAGTATAAAAGGAAATGGAAGCAAAGCAAGGTTTAAATCCTGCAGGGCAAATAATCTTATAGTTCCATATCTAGGATCTAAGTCAAGTTATGGTGACATGTGAGTCCAAAAATTTTGAGTAGCCTCTTCCCTATAGCATTGTAGTTATAGACCATATGTCTTCTCTCTTGATCTGGCTTTACGACTGCCTGCCACTTTCCTCACAGATAATCTGTTTATGTCATCTCCAGCTTTCTGAATTCTCCATTATTACATTTCTGTGCACTATGTAATTGATGCCAAGGTCTGCAGTCAAGTGAGGCAGTAGCCAGGGCCCCTGGAGGAATGGATATAGCATTTAGTGTCTGGATGGCTAAACTCTAGGAAACTCTTTCCACTGGTTTCCTGATGTATTGATGAACCCACAGCCAGATATACCCTTAAGAGGTGGGATCTTTTCACAAGAGGTGGGCCACTGAGGGCATGACCTGGAATGGAATCTCCCTTCATGGCCTTTCCCTGTTTTCTGCTTCTGTCCGCATGGGGTATACACCTTTCCACCACAGATATGTGTCCTTCTTCCATTGGAACCAGCTGACTCTGAACTGAATCCTCTAAAAACCATGAGTCAAAATAAATCTTGCCTTTTTAAAGTTGTGGACATCAAATATTGCCTTAGCAAGAGATAGTCACTAAGACCCTTTCCATTAGTGCTTTAGAATCTTTCAAAATGATGTCTATGTATCAGGGCAAACCTTTGCCTTTACTGATTATGATGTGGCTACAGTGTGTATAAGTGTCCTATAATGGCCCAAGTGTTAAATTCTTGTTGACTAGCCTGTGACACTATTGGGAGATGGTAGAATGTTTTGGGAATAAGGCCTAATGGAAAAAACTTTGGTCACTGTGAATACGACTTGGGAGTAAATGTTGCCTCAGGTTTATAGCCACCGTGACGTCAACAGCTTCTTCTTCCCTAATATGCAATCCAGCCACAGGCCCAAAGTGACAAAACCAACCAACCTTGGGTTGACCATAGACTGAGACTTCTAGAGCTAAAACAAACCTCCTCTCCTGATAATTGATTACCTCAAATATCATAGTAACAAAAAGCTAATATTTATTTGTCTACTTTTACTTAAAATTTCATTTGTTCCCAGTTTTGATTATTAAAAATTTGCCCATATTTTAATCACAAAGCCAGTAGATTCAAAGTTTGTATTCTCAAAGAATCCAGAAAGTTTCAGAGATGCATTAGTGTCTCAATAAGTATTTCTTTATTAAATGAACAAAAAATGTAATATTTATGTCAGCTACATTCCAAGAGTTAAATTCTTTCCTGAAATTTTTATAAGAAACTTATTAAAGATTGGGCTGCATCCCATGGACCAGTTCATTCTTTTAAAAAATATTTTAAAAGATGATCTTAAAATATTAATGTCCAAAATTTTCATATAGGCCACTGGTGAGAAAGAAATATATTCTGTCTTTGAGAAGCATAACTATCTTACCTGAAGGTCAACTGCACACTAAAATTACCGAATAACATATTATCCAGGAAGAAAAATTGTTTATTCTTATTTCTGTTTTCACTGACACTATTCAGGTTTAATTCTTCTTTTGTAAGATTATAAACTCCAGTTAGCACTTGAAAGTTCAGAAGGAAGTATTTCCTTATTTTCTTATAAACTGTAACACTTATAAAAACAAACTATATGCAAAATGCAAAGAGATATTAGCCAATAAATGAACCCTTTAATAATCAATCTTGGAATTAAAAATAAACATATACAATTCAATAAATGTTTATTGGGAGAACTTCCCAGTAAAGGCTTAAGACTTGAAAGCACAGAAATTAATCCATTAGAACAAAAATGCAATGTTCTAAACATTATCTTGGTGACCTGTAAGAGTTAATGCATTTCCTAAGTACTATATTATTTCTTACAAAGACAATTCTAACAACATATGGCTAGAAAGCATAAAAGTTTTAAAGCTATGTGTTTTATTTGAAGCCCTAAAAGTTAACTGAGGCTCTACTGAACTTGGAGAAGGAAGCTCTACTTGAAACAGTATTAAGTATTCTGTTGTTAGAAGAAGATATCTAAATAAAGCCAGCAGGTAAGTAACTCCCCCAAACAACTGACTACTAAAATGTCCGTCCCCAAAGAGCAGTTCCTCGGGCAGTTAGGATTCTGCACAGTGGGATTTATGAGCTCAGGTCAGCACTTTGAAATCCTACTCACCAGCAAGAGGGGTAGAGCTCAGGATAATCAAAGGGCAAACTCTGATCTTTAATATGTACAGAATCTAAATGAAGGGAATAAAATAGTCATCATATAAAGAAGGCTAGTGTCAGTAAAATAATCCAGTGCAGTCGGTGAAGCCCAAGTGTGGGAAACTTGACACAATGAAAATTTACATGATTTTGGACTCCGTAAGACCGAAGAGTGGATCCATTATGTAGCTGAGGCAATATTTCACTCCCAAGTTTATTGAATTTTGTTTTGCTCCACATTAGTAAATATTTCTCCCACTCATTTCTTGCTTTGCTTACAATGTGTGGCTTTCATTTGCGAACTCCCTTTATCTATTTAAGCACTGGGTTTTAGATACGTGGTTGTGTGTTTTTCCTTTGCCATTTTTTTTTCATTTACTTCATTTTTATTAGTTTGAGTAAAAATTTTATCTCTACTTTCATGAATCTTGTTTTTATTTCATTATTTCAAAGATTCGCATTCTGTGCCTCAATAGACCATGCTTCTGACTTCTTCTAAAGGCAGTTCTTATCAATACAGTCTCCCTGAAGTCTAGTGATAATGTTTTATTAAATGTTACAGGGAGACTGAAATCCTCCACAGCGGGTAGCCCAGAATCATTACCAGTCTGAATATTTTCTTTACCAAAATGATAATGATAAACACAAAGGCTCAGTTGGAAGCTCACACTTTTTACTTAATCCTCAATCCTCCTACAGGTATATTTTGGTGTCTTCAAATGCCCACCCAAGGGTTGTACAAAAGCCTAAAGTGAAAACACATCAATAAATTCTAAAAGGTCTTATTATACAACATAAGCTTTTTGCTTTAAAGAGATGGTTATCTTACTGAAAAGAAGCCCAAAGTAACCCAAATATTTGAAAAAATAATATGCATGTTGCTAAATGACCCTTCTAAGTATTTTGAAAACTCTTCCAAAAATATTTTTCTTATTTTGACTAAGGACAAGCTGAAAAATTTGAAATTGCCATTTAATGAAATGTTTAGATAAGGACAACAAAAGGTTTTTCAAAAGAACCATTTCCAGGCATCATGAATTCTGCAAGTCAGGCTGGCTGAGCAATGATTCCAGCTCTAACAAGGGCTGCACACCAGGCTCAAAAGGCCAGAGGGCTTCAACATCACCCTTAGCAAAACTCTGGGGAAGACACAGATGCATGCGACAGTGACACATTTTTATATTCTTAACAGTACCTGGTGTCTCTAAGATGCAAAGTAACATGAAATCTGTTTCTCATATTATACTGAAGTACCAGGATTGTCTATGTTAAATTGTTTTGATAGGCAGATAAATTTTGAAGATCAAAATAAAGAAGTTTCAGAGCATAACACAGACATCCAGAGAAAACTGAGCAGCCCCATTCCTTTTCACTGATAGCAAAGAAGTTTTAAATATACCAACTGGCAAAGGTAAAAATTCAGTAAATCGACATTCAAAAATAAACACCTTCCTAATTTTCAATTTTCTGATGACTACAGGAAGGAAGATTCAAAAATCAGCTTAATAAAAGAGGATTGTATGTAAAATATTTATTCTGTCTTAGATACGGCTACTTTATCATGATAGCTAAGCCATAAGGAATCCCATGACTTATGGGAATGACCGAGCCCTTGACACAAGCTGGAGGCACTGGAACTTGAAACTCATGTCCTCTGTCCTTGCTGTGGAAAATCATAGCACTTTGTCTGAAAATAATTGTTGAGAGGAATTGACAGAAAGCAGGGCAGAGATGTAACACTGAAGCAAAGTAAACAAATAAGAGACTAATAGCTCCTCTGATGGAGCTCTCAGGGAAGACCTGAGGATCTAGATTTGATTTAAATGTGAAAACCTGAGTAAGAGATATTTTGAATTCTTAAAGTTTTCTCACAAAGGCCCAGAATTCAGCTCAGTGGCACACCCCTGCTTCCCAAATGCAAGGGTCTGAGTTTAATGCCAGGTACCAAAATAATAAAGAGTTTCTCATAAAAAAGTTACACTCCTGGAGAGATGTTAGAGAACATAAATGGAAAAAAAAATAAGAAAACAAACTATGTGGGGCTCAGTGGATTTAGCTCAGTGGTTCTGGCACCTGCCTTGCAAGCACAAAGTTCTGAGTTCTATCCCTGGTAACCACATACAACAGTGCCAGGCATGGTGACTCGTCCATCAGCAATCAGTACCACATACCACATACCACAGTGCTACCTGTAATCCCAGCACTCAGCAGGCAGAGGCAGGAGGATTGCTTTGATTTCAAGCCTCACCTGGGCTACATAATGAGCTCAGGGCCAGCCTGAACTAGAAAGCGAGATTCTCTCTCAAAAGACAAAACAAAACAAAACAAAAAGAAAACAACTATGACTCACACATGTAATCACTGCAAATATTTCGGTGTATATGTTCAGAATGTGACAATTTAGTTAACATCAACAATGAAAACATCCTCCCCTTAAAATGGAAAGGTTACATATCATGACATAGAAATGAGTTCATAATCTATTGTGTTTCTTAACCCAATAGGAAAGTAGACATGACAGATTATTGAATTGATTATTTATAGATGCATGCATATAAGTACAGAAATTGAATCATATATGCTATTGCTGTGTTGACTTCTTTTCAAAATGATTTATAGTTTAATAAAATACTTGACAATTTTTAATGCCCTGGTTCATTAAACGTAATAAAAATAAATAGAGCAATATTTACTTCATTATCACAAAGGTGATAATCAAATATAACCACTTAATTGAAGCAAGGTTGTCAAAATGAACCAGTCCTTTATTCTGAATATTTTATCAATTGTAATTTCATAGAATAAACATGTATAGTTTGAAAGTTGTAAGTCAACAACTCTTTAGGGAAGAAAAATAAAGCAGAGTTATGGATTTTACAGCAAAGTCTTTTTCGCTAAATAAAGAGAAACTCAACTTTCTGATGACAAGATAAAGGAGAAGTATAGATTTATCTTAACTTTTATGATAATGGAATGCAAAAAGTCTTTAGCCTTCTGCATCACTCTAAGCCAAAGGTAAAGGCTGCAGGTCTCTTATGCATTATCAGACTTACTGTATCGATACACCCTAAAAGCTGAAGTTCTCCACTAGGCACCATTTGAATACTGTGGTGTATGGTTTCAACTGTAATTTTAGGAAAATGAATCAAAGTCTTTGGGCTCTGTAATTTTTTTTCCTTCCATAATACAGACAGCGGGATAATATGGTATGTAGCACAAATATTTATTCATACCAAGAATTAATATAATATTATTTTAATGATCATGTTACAGTCAATTTTAGGGCAAAGCTATGCTTTAATAGGAATTATCTTATTTTGGACACTATAAATATTTCTACTTTTTAAATAATGTGAATGATAGTAAGATTATCACATAAAGAAATTTGTATACATGCAAGCATTATGCATGCATTTCCTCAAGATTATCTTTGTAATAACTAAAATTTGGAATTTTTAAAGTAAAAATATATTTGATTTAAAGGTCATTCTTAAATATTGTTCACTTTCCTGAAAATTATAGAAATTTATGCAGTATAAATCTTCCCAGAAGGATATTAACATGTTAAATATTAATATATGTTAAATGTTATATTACCCATAACATTTTAAACTAAGTATTACTAATTTCAAAAATCAGTTTTCAGTATTTGAGTGCAAAGAAGCTTAAAGTCTTCTTTTCAGTGACATTGTACCAGTAGTGAAGCTTCATTCTTACCCAGAGTTTCTGTCATTTGTCTGTAGATGTGCTGTGCCTTTCTCCTCACAGTCACTGCTTTACTCATCACTCTCTGTCTGACCGGGGATCACTGTAATGATGAATTTCATGAGACAGCTCGACTGAAACAAACAAGACTTGGATACATCAAAAGTAGTATTTCTAGGTGTGTTTATGAAGGTGTTTCTGGAAGATATTAACATGGGAAGTTATTTGACTGAGTAAAGAAAATTCTGTCTCACCAGTGCATTAGCTTACTTGGTGGGGTTCTGGATAGAACAAAAAGGGAAAGGAGAGGTAAACTTAGCCTTCATCCTAAGCTGGAACATCTATCTGCCATCCTTGGGCATCTGACCTCCAAATTCTCAGGCCTTCAGTTTTCAAAACTTACATCAGAGTTCCTCCATCCAGTCTTTGGTCCTTAGGCCTCAGAATACAGACTGAATATATTACCATTTTACTAGTGACTAATTCTCAGTCCTTCAGCTAGCAAACATCATAAGAAATCTGTCTCCATAGTTGTTAGACAGTTGCCATCATAAATGCCCTTTCATTCCTCTTCATAGTGTCCTGATGCTCTAAAGAACTCTGATGTAACATCTGACCTCTTGAATGCCAAGGGGACCACGCAAGTTTCCCTGCCAATGAAACTGAAATGGAAGTGGCATGCTTCTTAGTTGAAATTTTAAGGATTCACTCCCCCTTATTCTACCAGGAGATGGATCATCTGTAGAGAACCAGGACTCCTGAGAAGAAATCTGAGTGTCCCTTAATTACCAGGTAATCTGAGCAGTAACTGGATTTTATTGCTGTAAGATTGGGATGGTTTGATGACAATGATTTGGAGCACTGTGAATAATTAAATACTTTTGAAAGAAAAATAAGCTATAGTAAAAAAAATATATCTGGCATTTGCTTCAGGGCCAATAAATGACCACATGTTAAATTACGAGATGTTATTAAAGCTAGAAGGATAGTAATTTGTGTTTTGTGGTGGTGAGACATAATTTGGAAGGAAGATAATAATGCAAAAGTGTATTCCTGAGTGAAGAGCATAAGAAATGAGATGTCAGCACATGCTTTGGTTGTTATTTGGCTGATATGACAAGATTTTTTCAAAGGAATATGAAAGTTTTAATTTCATTGGTTTACCTCGGAGAAAAGAATCTAGGAGAGAAAAATTTTTCAAAATTAAAGTTGGAAAAATTAAATTGAAAATGACTTTGAGTGACAAGGGACAATTAAATTAAGCTTCTCAGTAAAGCTCAAATAAAGACAGTTTAAGTCCAATTGATTATTAGCACCCAGTAAATTCAGATAAAGGAGCCCAGAAGTGGACCCTTCTAAACCCATTCAGATAAAGCCAGTACTGACAGGTAGGAGAGTCAAGCTATGAAAATAGGTGGATAGGGCCAGGGAGTTAGCTCAGTAGTTCCAGCACTTGTCTTGCAAGCGCAAGGACCCGGGTTCGATTCCTCGGTAACCACATACCATACTGGGTGTGGAGACTCAAACCCAGCAGCAACCAGCACCACATACCACAGTGCCGGGCGTGGTGGCTCAGCCTGTAATCCCAGCACTCAGGAGGCAGAGGCAGGAGGATTGCTGTGATGTGAGTTTGAGGCTGAGCTCAGCTCCAGCCTGAACCACAAAGCGAGACCCTGTCTCAAAAAAATCTTAGAAAAAAAAAAAATAGGTGGATATAAGTCCTGGTACATGCAACTAATTGAAAGAAAATAATTAGAAATACACTACATTTTTGCATTAAAATTACCACAAATCTAACCTTGAAGAAAGTATGATTATTTAAAATCTCAAATACAATAAGCAGTGACTTGAGAAAGCTGAAAACAAATGTATTTTCTTTAATTTCTGTTGTCCTTTTCAGAAGAAGCTAAGGAGACAACTGCTAGTCAGGAGCCAAGGGCCAGAGAACAACAACTGGGAAGCTCCTCGCAGGAAAGAGAGTGAGCGCCTCTACTAGAAATCATAACCAACCACAAAGCCAGGGGATTCCAGCTTTGCTGAAGGCCAGAGATTGCTATGCCTTTCTTCCTCTTAACAGGAACTCATCTTAAAGGAATTCTTTCCTTGCTCCATCCCAGGGCTCAGGATGATAATTTGTTTTTAGTCTCCGTGTTTCCAGTTCTAGAAGAACTTTGTTAAACCCTAATCTAAGGACCATGGAGTATTTCTCACAGGTTTAAAAGTCAAGGTTAGATCTTGCCATCATTGGAAAATCATTGGGTTGTCTCTGTTGGGTCAAGGCAACATATTTTATTACTCGTCACTCATAGTCCATACCTCTCAGTGTGGTATATCTCCCTATTACCAGCATAAATATAAATTTCTACCTTCTGAAATTCAAGAATTATCCTATGACTTTTTGAAAAATGAGATTTTAGTAAAAGTAATGTATGTCATTTCTAATAATGAGATCATGATTCAGAATCTCTCTTTTCCTCCTGTTAGCAAGATGCCAGAAACAACTGCTTCATCATTAGATTACTTCAGGAAGTTTACATGGATAACAACTGTAGTTATTTTAATGTGGACAAGCAGTGAAAATGAGAAATAAATCTTTGTCTTAGACCCATCCAAGACACATCCAATGTATAATCTAGCCTATTCTGACTCACAAATTCTTCCATTTTGCACAATGTATTTATTTATTTTTTATTTTTTACAATGTATTTATTTATTGTTATGCAGTGCTATAAATCAAGTCTAGAACCTTGCAAGTGCTAGGTAATTGCTCTACCAATAAATTATCACCGTGGTTCTCTAAATATTTATATAAAAATATAAGTATAGAAACATAAACATACATAAAACAATTATTCATGACAAATATAGATAATGAAGAATAGAACATATTTTATTTTCATTTAGTTTTATCTCTACTTTTTAAATTTCATGTATTTATATGACAAAAAGATGAAAGACAAAAAATGGAAGATGAGAGAATTGCTAAGTTTTACCTCACTGTCCTTGAACCAAGTGTATAAAAATTATATATTTCCTCTAAAATTTTGTAGTCTTAAAAAAAATGTATGTCTTTTATCCTAGGAAATGGTCTTGTGAAGAGGTGGAGTACTAATTTAGTTATTTACTTGCCCAGTCCTGCTTAGTAGGTAATTTTGTTTCCTTCCCTGCCCCAAATGTGACATGCAATCCTTATCATATACTACATTTCTACTTCATTGGCAATTGCTGAATTTAGGGTTCTGTTGCATTTATTCTAACCATGCAATATTTTAGTGACTGTAAATGTACATATCTCATAAATACATAAATACCCTCATCTTTTCTATCATTACTGTGTTTCTCCAAAATTATAGTAGCCATTCTCACCCACTTCTCCTTTGAAAGTAGCTCAACAATTATTTTTGTCACGTTCTCTCCAAAATTCATCAAGAGAATGATTTCTCACTCAATTGATAAGTTAATTGAGAGAATAGATATCTTTAAATATTGAGACTTCTTGTCAAAAAAGATGGATGTTATTTCACTAACTCTGTCATTTCTTTTTCCTCACTAGAATTATCTATTTTGGTGCTTGTGGAGTCTTAAAATGTTTTTAACCTGGAATAATTTTGTCCTTTACTTTATAATAGATTTAGACTTAAGATTTTGTTTTTCAATTTTCTAACTGGCACGTCTGTATTTTTAATTAGACTATTATAATTCATAAGTAATAATTATTATTAATTCATAATACTAAAATATTTTCTTTCATGTCTCTGTTTGTTTGATTTTAATGTCCTGAATAATATCAAATTATAAGAAGTAGGTCACCAGTGTTATTCCTTAGTTCAATGTTAAATTGTTTTTATATTTCATTTTTTAAAATAACAAGTAGTGTTGGCTCCTTATAAAAATTATTCTTATTTTAAATAACCATCTAGTCCTACTGTACTCAGTTTATATAATAAACTAATATTGAAAAGTTCATCTGATGGCATATTTATAAAATAATCGTATCATCAAGAAATATGATAACAAATTTGGTTAAGATATTTTTGAATTTCCTGAGTAAGTCTAGTTGTTCATAATATATTATTAACACCTTTCTGACTTCGCCACATTTATAAAGGATCGTTAATTTTTTGGAATGTAATCTTCATGAAGTCTACGATGCATCTGCTAGGGCCAGCCAGGCATTGCAGTGGGGTAACCGAGCCAAGGGACCAGGATGAGAAATAAATCTAGACAGGAAAGTAGGGTTGGAAGGGCTCATCACTCAATACTGAGTGAGCGCCGCATTTATTTATCAGCCTCCTTTTATATATTTCGTAAGTACCGCCTATGTGCCGACTACCTTCTTTTACGTGTACAGAAAAAATAAAAAGGTTATTGAAAAAGGGAGGAATCGTTGTTTTGTTTAATCTCAAGGTTAATCATAAAGAACTGGTGGGCAGGGTGTGCTGACAATTATCTCAATTTAATCTGCCACGAACCTGTGTAGAGTTTCTTAATTTAATCTGCCATGAAGGTGTATAGAGGTTCTTAATTTAATCTAGCGCAGGCAGTAATTATCTTTGAGGAAAGTAAACAATGCTGGGCTCTGATCCAGAAATCAGGCTGACTTTTCTCTCCCACACTGGCAGCCATGGCACTGTAGGAAACGGCTCCAACATGCATCACTGTATCTATAGCACAAATTTTTGTACCTGTTGGACATTCAACAATTACTGCTAATGAATGAAATCTTATATATCTTCAATGTGAGCCTACCAATTTTTATGCTTATTTCATTATAAAATTACATAATATCACTAAAGGAATTTAAGAAAGCTTTCCAAATATTGTGAGTCAAATGATATAGATAATCCTATTACTCAACTCTCTGATTAAAAATGAAAATATTGTAAAGAAAACATAGAGCTTTGGTGCACAGCCTTTTTTAAAAAAAGAAAGACGAAACCACTCTGACACCATGTAAAAGAAAAGGAGCCAAAGATAATGTGGTAAACCTGGAATCACCGTGCTGAGCCCCTCATAGCGTTTCTAAGTCCAGATAGAGTTTTAGAGGCTGAGGGCTGTGTTTTAAAGGCAATGAAGTCAAGAAATGCATCTTGTGGCCAGGAAAAAGACAGACCTAGGGCCAAAACTCTATGCTTGTATATAACCCAGGAGCATGTGAGATGAACCACTGCTGTATGGACGTAGGATGAGGTAAGAAAGCTATTTGCTACCTAGAGATTTAGGTGTCAAGTTCAAATTCATGGTGCTTTTTAAATCTACTACTATAGAACTTAATATCTTAAAGTAGCCCCAACCCCACTGCAAGCTAAAAGACCAAGCATGAACTCTAAAGCTTCAGAAGGCTCCTTTACACATGACAGCCAATGACTCCCGTAAAAGGCAAGTGAAAAAAATTAAGATTACAGAAGTGTGATAGAAACTAGAAAATAATGTTGATTAAAATTAGAAAAAGAATTGGAATCATCATGAAGAATAGGACACTACAAGAAATAAAGAGTAGATTTACAAAATAGCCATACACAAATTCTAAAACTGGAAAAGATGCTAAAAGCTCGGTACATGTATTGTGTGTCAACCAAAGAGAAAATGATAAGATATATTGTGGTTTAATCTAAAATCTCTCCGAAAAATCTTATGTGCTCAGAGAGGGGAATTTCAGAACTGAAATTGGATCATGAGGCCTCTGACATCATCAACTGGGTTAACTGACAGAGAAATTCTTTAGCAGAAAGGGTTTATTATGAAGTAGAGCCTAATTTGATGAAGCAGGACCCAAGGCCATGGCTTTCAAGTTTGTGTGTTGGCCTAGGCCCCTTTCTTTCCGGTCTGTTCCCTCTTCCCTTCCTGGTTACCAGGAGTGGAAGAGCTTTCTTCTCCCAGGCCCTTCTGCTGTGTTGTTTTGCCCAAACATTTACTGAACCTTCTGTATTTATGAGCCTAAATAAACCTTTTCTTCATTGTATGTGTCAGGTTTATTGTTCCAACTAAAAAAAGGTGATCAATGCAGTGTGTATATTAATGTCTATATATTACACACATTTTATTTCTATATACGCAATAATTTTTTACTTTATACTCATTTAATCTGACTGTTTTGTTTTCATTCGTATAAATAACTTACTAAATATGCCAAGTACTTACATGACATGAGAAGTATTCAAAATGTCCTGTATAAATGTTTACTATTATTATTCAAATTAAATATACCAGATAGACACCTTATGATGTAGAAATTGTTATCTCCATTTTTACTACTGAGGGAAGATTTTGGAAATTAAGATTTGCCCAAGGACGTGTAGCTGATAAGAAATAGACACAATTTTTTAAAACTTTTTTTCACTGGTGAAGATTGAACTCACGGCCTTAAACATGCTAGATAAACACATTATCCCATAAGCTCTACCCCAGCCTTAGCAGCAAGTACTGACCCGAACTCTGTCTCCATTGTCAACACTCCTCCTCAAAACCCAAAGACACTGCATTTCAGTTCTGAGAAGTACTTTGTGTTTTGTTTGTCTGGTCATGCATTATCTTTTTAAAAGTACACTCCAATTTTACAAGGTGAGAATCCAAAGTCATAGGTTACTGAACTTCTACTTTAGAAAAGTCTTGGGGATCTAGAAACACACATACAGAGTCCACTAAAAAAATGTAGACACACTTCAAGAGAAGGAAAAATAGAATGACGTTTTTCGATGGATGACATGCTTGTATGTGGGACCTTAGACAATGTTATATATCACAGAAAACCCTCTACACTGCTGGCCCTTAAAGAAGAAATAAAAAATGCATGTGTAGTAATCTCACTGACCAAGGTGACCCAAGCAATATTTCACCACACTAATCAACGTCTGGAAGCTAATGGCCACCACTCTGAGGACCTCTTATAATTATAGAGGCCAAAGGTAACTTGTATTAATTTCATGGCGTCTCAATAAATTTAGTATTAAGTTATTTATACAAGTTTTTCTTTTCTCAGGTGTGTATGCATTTTTGGTGAACGTTGTACATGTTTTCTGATTGTGGTATATGCATTTTGATAATTGACTTTAGTTAGGTTTCTCAGAAAACCTTTACAGTTCTATGATATATAAATTTTATATAATAAAAACATTTGTATACTTGTGATGCAGTCAAGAGTATAACAATTAGATAACAAATAGAATTAGATAGGCCAAGGATTTAGCTCAGTGGTTCTGGTGCCTGCCTTGCAAGTACAAGGGCCAGGGTTCGATCCTCAGGTCACCACATACAATGCTGCCACAGTGCCGGGTGTGGTGGTTCATACCTGTAATCCCAGCATTCAGGAGGCAGAGGCAAGAGGACTGCTGCGAGTGCAAAGGCTGAGCTCAGGGCCAGCCTGAACTACAAAATTGAGACCCTGTCTGTTTCAAAAAAAAAAAAAAAAAAGAAAAAGAAACAATTACTCATTTATCCTAACAAAGCCATCTCAGTCATTTATATCTGAGAATGCTATATTATTTTACCTTCACAAGCCTTTTCAACAGTTAATTGTGGTCATATAGCTAGGATCTAGGTAATGGAATGTAAATAGAAGTGAAGGATGTAATGTAATTGCTGGCTCCTTAAAAACCTCAGAAGCTTCCGCACTATTTCTATATACTAACCATGAAAGGAGTAGAGTCTGAGGGCTTAGAAGTAGATGGAGCCTTAAAGCACAGCCTGAGTCTCCCTGTATGGGCAAAAAGAAGATCACTTGCTCAGAAACCTCTCTTGGATCTCCCCTCAGCAAGAAGTGGTTTCATTGGTTAAACTTCTGAGACACAGGGTTTTGAAACAGCACCTTGTGTTATTAACTGTAATCAATCTAAGATAGTTTGCTGGATGATAGCATTTCATAAGTTTTATGCTAAGGGTATTCTATCTTTCCTAATAGTTTTAAAAATCTAAATACTTATTAAATTTTATTCTTATCTTTGAAATTTACAATATATGAAATTATGAGCTCTACCTTGAACCCACTGGCCTTCCACTTGAGAGTGAAGTTGTTGTAGGCAGCACAATGACACTCTTAAGATATCTACAACCTAATTTTTGAAACCTTTGAATATTTTATTTCTTCTGGCTCAAAGGATCTTGCAGATGTCATTAAGGACCTTGATGTTTGAGAGAGAAAATGGATTATCCAAATGCATTTGATCTGGTCCCAAGGAGTCCTCGGGTAGAGAAGTGATGAAGGAGCACAGGCAGAGAGGTCCAAGGTTGGCTTTGTGACACAGGAAAGCACCACAAGTCAAGGAATATAAGCAATTCCTCGAAGGCAGGAAAGACACACAATTGCATTGTCTCCAGAACTTCAAAGAAATACAGGGTTGTGTGTACCTTGATTGATTTCAGTGAAATCTGTTAGGTACTTATCTATGGACAGTAACATCATAAATTTCATTGGTTAAATTTACTACTTGTGGCAATTTAACAGTAGTAAAATCAATGAATTACACAGAGCTTTTGTCATCTCAGGACATTTTGTTATATTATTTCTTTTAATATTTCTTTCCTTCTATAAATCTTTTTGTCTCTTAAAACTTAAAGTACACATGTATTGAATCATGTAGACATCTGGCATGACTCATATTTCTCTCATTAAATTCTATCATCTATTTTCTTCATCTAAATTCTGGTTTTCTAATGTAGTCATTTAGTTTTTATAGTATTGAAAATGCTATTCGTGGGAAAATAGAACTTTTTTCAACTCAGCAATTGTTGCTATCTCCACTACTGTATCACTATATCAAGGTCTTCTATTGGCAATGTAGAACTTCCTTGACTCGCATTTAGAATCACTAGGAGCTCTCAAATGTATTCCAGTTTCCTGTAGTAATTACAATTCATCAGAGATCATATGTTCTGAATGCTCAAATGCTTCTCCTCTTCTGGACTACTAAGTCTTTTAATATGCCTACTTATTTTTCTCTGCCTGCTCATCTTTATGGAAGTAGATGGAATTAGTGTTTTGGTATCTGAAATAAATTTTAAAGTTAGGGGGAATTACTTGAGATGCATCGTTATTTTTTTCCTTGTCTGGGTGGCAATGTGATATTTCCTACAGGGTTAGCATGCACTTGTAAGCAGCAGGGGGTGTCAGGAGTTGGATAAAGTTTCACCCTTGTTTCACCCCAGTTTATTCTTCTGTGTTTTTTTTCAGAGCAAAGCCAGCTGGTCATGACAACCATGTCTACTAGAACATGGCAGGAGGTGAATTAGGTTTGGCTCAGTCCCTGGTCCTCAATACAAACAGCACACTCTCTTGCATTTTTATTTTGAAAAGTAAAAGTGGTATTGGGGATAATTAGTATCGTTTTGATCTGTAGACGTGGCGAAGAGGGCAGCCCATGTGTAAGGAGAACAGAATTTGCAGTAAGGAACCACCATCATACTGGACAACACCTGTATGCTCCAGCCAATTTGGTATTGAGATTGTACATCATCATTGTGTACTGCAAAGTACCATTTAAAAAGCTATGAGTTTATTTTGCTGTTAGGAAGTACTAATTGTACTATTCATTTCTGATTAAAGAGAAAATAGTATCAATAAAAATGGTGTTTTAAGAAATATTTATTTCTTATCATCATATTATTAAAGAGCTAATCTTTTCTGGATGCAAGAATAATCACATTCAATGAAAACTACTGTGTTAAATCCTACTGTGATAAATGCTTTCTATAAATATTTTATTCCTTCTTGTTCACTTTTTTTAAAAACCTTGTTGAATAAAATCTATACCTTATATATTATAGAGATGATTAATCATTGGTCAAGATAAGAAAGTATAAAGAACCGTGAAGATTCAGAATTCAAATAGATGGATGGACACCAAAATCAGTTCTGAAATGAAAGTGTTAATATCTTTAGTGTTAAGCAGTGTTGAGAGGACATGTCTGTGTGTAAAACAGACTGTATATATTTAAATGGAGGCACTGCAGTCACAGTGGCTGTGTAGGTTCTGGCTGCTCCATAACCGGCAGTGTGACGTGAAGTTACCCATATCACAGAGGAAGTGTGATCGATCAAAATCCTTTGCACTTTTTAATATAAATTACATTCCTGTGATTTCCACAATGTAATTATTTCAGTGTATAGTTCTTTTTCATGCTAAATTTCACATTTCCTTGATGTGGTCAGTTCTCACAAATTTACATCAGTAGAATTCAAGCAGGATTACATTTCTTTCATCTAAATAATTTACCTTAAAAAAATAGATGTGAAGAGTGTGGCTTAGAAATAGAAAGCATTGGATACACAGAATCAGCTCTTGGCTTCAGGAGTATGAAGAAAATTGCACAATAAATCAATTTTTATGGATGCTATTGACTTGCAACATTTGCTGCTTTTAAAAATTAATAGCTGAAGTAATGAACATTCAAAAAACTCTTTACATCATCAGTTTGATTAATTCTTTGATATGAAGTACAGATGACAGATACAATATTTGAAACTAGATTTTCCTGCAGTGTAATCAGAGAAAATACAGATAGAGACTGCAGCAGTCAATACAGTATTGCCAATTTTTCATTTAATTTGAGCAAAAGATTCCCTTGCATAGATGTGTCCTATCTAATAAAATGGAAGTTTAATTATTTGTATAAATATTATTGTGAATGTGTAAGAGTGGCTCCACAGTTCAAGTGTCATCATTTTATATTAATATTGCATTACCGTAAAACTGGTAATAAAGTGCTGCATGGAAGAAATTGTGCATGGGATTTTTTTAGCATGGTGCTCAGCCTGTAGATGAGTTTATTAAAGTTACTGAATTATGTAGTGGAAAAAAATGGAGTTACTTAAATTCTCCCCGTGGAATCTGCAACAAAACTGAGACAATGAAAGGGTTGCAAGAGATTAGATGCCAAACTTTGTGATTTTTTTTTACAGCAATGTGAAATTCATGAATATTTCAGCTTTCTGGAAACCCTATAAATCCATTCAAATCTGTTTGCAGTAATTCACACAAGTCCATAAGAACATGTGATAACATAAGGCAGAAAGACACAAACCTGAAGAGAAAACCCTGCTGTGACCATAGAAACAGGAACACAAATGCAGGGGTCTTGTTGATGATTTTAAAGAGCTTTGAAGGCACAGAGAGAAACAAAGACATGTGCTGTTCTCATTTGGATCTTATCAAAAAGGCACTTCCGTTCATCTCCTGCTATATAAACCTGAATGGCTGGCACACTACTCTGTGAACCCCTGAACTTATACCAGAGTTGTCATTTTATAATGGAAAGTTTTCTGAGAGCATCTAAGTGAATGGACATTTTATTAAAGTTAGGTTAGTACAGCATTGATCGAAGTGAGTGTGAAAAGCAGTGGTTGAGAGCCTGGGCTTCGGAGTCAGTTACTAGTTTACTCAGTTCCACTACTTGCTGTGTTTTCTTCATGAGTTAACCGAAGGCTCTGGCTAGCTTTAAGGGTTGCTATAAACAGTAAGTTAGCTGTTTGTTATGAAGTACTTGCAAGAGCGTTTGACTTATTTAGATGATCCATTCATGTTTCCTCTACACTGCTGCAATTACATATGTATTGGAGATTCTCTGAAATAACAGCAATGAGATTATAACAACCCTTAAGCATTTTAAAGATACTATATCCTGTAACAGTGTAAAATATTTTAATATCTTAGCTATATTTGGCTAGTGAAAGAGGTAAACATTTGAACATAAATACGTAGTGATCACTGGGAAATGGCCTAGGTTTGCTAATCAAAAGTCACATCCATCCAAATGTATTTATTTTCTTTGCAGGAGGTAGACAATAAATTTCATAGACATAGTGAGCTGGTGTATCTGGATTAAGGACTTTAAACAAAGATAGGAAATTAAAAAGTGGATTGGACCTAAAATGATAAACACATGTAAAGTAGAAGTGAATTATTTAACAGACTATTAGTACAGGT
The DNA here is from genome assembly GCA_004026965.1 of Petromus typicus. Lineage (NCBI taxonomy): Eukaryota > Metazoa > Chordata > Mammalia > Rodentia > Petromuridae > Petromus > Petromus typicus. Next base: position 34,297 of record PVIR01001069.1, on the reverse strand, counting down.
GCTAAAATGTAGATTAAGTTAGGGTTAAAAACAAGTATCAGGTAATAAGAGTAGGCATTTAAGAGAAATTTCCTATGAACCAAGGACCATTTTAAGTCTTCTCACTTTTATGATTGTTCCCCATCTTATGGCTTGCATGTAGATGCCCCCCAAGCTTCAGGCTTTTTCAGACATGGCTGAATCTAGAATGCGTGATAGATTCATAGTGAGGCTAGGCCCGAGGGTACTAAGATTAAGGATGTGAGTGCTACCTTCCCTAAGTAGTCTGAATAAAATAAAAGCGACAGAAAGATGTTGTTTAAGGCCTCTTGGAGCTTTTGCGACCTTTGGTCCATCATGAACTGCCACCCTTCTGCCGTGGGCCACTCAGCCTAGCAACCACCTGCTTATGGACTGAAACCTCTATGTACTGTGAGCTAAAAACCCCTTTCTTCTTTAACTTTGGATGTTGGGTATTCTGACTTAGTAGCAAGAGAAAAGTATTTAACACATCATAGCTGCCATTTTTTTTCCTTGATCCACACTTTTCAGCTCTCACTCACTCCTCTTCTTCACCTCTATTTTTTCTGCAGCCTAGTATTTCCACTCATTCCTTAGGCAAATTTAGACACAATTAAGTACAGGCCTTCACTCTCCAACACATTAAGTAGCCATTAGCCGCATGTGGAGTTGAGATGTGGCTGGTTCAAACTGCTATAAATGTAAAATACACACTAAATATTGAAATGAATATAAAAATGCAAATGTTTCCTTAACAATTTTGATGCTGACTACATAGATGTTCTGTGACAAAATAAAACAACATATATAAGATAATTTTACTTGATTAATATGGATACTGGAAATGTATACTGAAAGATGCGGCTCATATTGTGGCTTGCATTATAATTCTGTAAGACAGGCCAACTCTTGATGAATGTTCAGAGGCCTTGTAACTGTACCATAAGCTAGAAACCACTTAACCAAAGGCATTCTGTCCTTGAAAGAGCTTGTGCTGAAGCTTAGAGCCATAGTAAAACAGAAAAAGGTGGTTAAAATTATTTTATTCTCTAATGAATGGTAAAAGTTGATAAGTTTCCTGTTGGAGACACATGAACCATTGTAAGGGTAAACTCGGCCTACCCACTGTCTTCCAAGCACATCATTTGCAGTTGATTTTTCCATATGCTCTTATTCAGAAAAATAAAATCTTACCTCAAAAATGTAAGCCTCATACATTCCAGTATTACAGTTCAAAGTATTGTACAGTTTAATTTTCTTTCCCTGCAAGGCCTGTAGAGTTATGCAGGAGAACATAGTTTACGTCTTCTTCCCCTTCAATTTCCTCACCCTCTTTAGTACTTCTGTCCCTTGCAAAGCATTGGGTTAAGAGATGACAGTATCATAGGGAAGACTTCCCAAACACTGCCTGCTGCTGAGCAGACACATGGCCGCAGGGCCCCATCACCATCCAAGACACAGCTACCTTTTCTCTCCAAGAGATTGCTAATGCACTGTGTCCTTCCTCATTCAGACCCAATTCTACCTGCTTGAGGGAGTCAACATGACTCTGAGCTGGTACAGGAGCCCATGGGCCCTAGGCAGTTGTCTGTAGCCAGGTCTCTTCACCATGGCTTCACTTCTTTGGCCAATGAGCCCCACACAGCAGGTTTCAGGCTGTCTTCCTTGCTGGATATACACCTGTTCCTGGAGAACTAACACTGTCTGTCTGTCTGTCTGTCTGTCTGTGTCTGCCTCTCTCTCTCCCCTCTATTAACATAAGGTGCCTCAGGTTTTAGAGTCACCACTCTCTCTCTCTATGTCCTAATTCTAGGATACATAGAACAAATGACTCACTTCTTTTGGGTGAGAACAGATAAGTTCTCATAGCCTTCTCCAAAAATGGCCACAAAGGGAGGAGGTCACTGCAGCCAACACCATTTCACTGTAGCATTTGGGCTTTCTATATTAGCTGAGGTGGAATACAGCATACAGTAAGAGCAAACAGAACACCAAACTTGATAATTTAAAAACTAAATTTATCCACCTCTCCCATAGCAGTCTCAAGATGGGCTTTTGTTGATTTAAGGACTCCTTTTAGCTTCAGCTGCACAAGCTCTTCATCACTACTTATATCCACTCAGAAGAAAAAGAGGACACAGATAGACATATCCCATTTCTTTAAAATCCTAACCAACATGGGAAAAGCTCTGATCTCTTCTGCTCATCTTCCCTTGGTTATAGATACAACATAAAAGCATGAGAGATGTCATTCAGTTATATGCTTAGCTACAGTTCTTTCTATGAAAAGAAAGAACAAAGTATGATACCGAGTGGTCTCTACCACAATCTCTAATGTATCTAATTTTTCCCATCAATATTTTCCTTCATTAATACAATATGAGAGAAAAATAAGTGAGGGATAAGGCTAGGAGAAGTACAGATAATGTTCACAGAGTGCTTTGAGGAAGGACTATGTACAGGGAAACTTGTGCCTAGACTATTTTCTAATCTATTAAGATTGAACCTTCTGATATATCGATCATTGAGCCATTCATTGAATATATTCTACACTGTGCACTTTCTAAATGCCATCTCATCTATTTGTACAGTTCTTTTTTGTCTTCTTTTCACTATGTGGCTTATACAGATTAATGGGTTTCATTTTGGCCACTTCATACAAGCATGTACCTTGATCATTTTCGTCTCCTCAGTTAGCTACCTTGCTGCACTCTGCTCTCAGTTCTGTATGCTGGGGGCACAGTTCAGCACATATATGTGGTTCACATTTGTTCTTGATGTGTGGGTATTAGGCTCAGAGAGATTATTTTACTTATTTTAGCTTTGTTATAATAGTCAGTATAAAGAAGAGATCAAATTCAACCTTGTTACACTGATACTTAGGATAAACTATCTGTAGGCTATAATTGAAAGCATAGAAATCACTAAGCTATTTGTAAAAAATAAATTAAAATTTTGACAAGAAAAATTGTTCCTCTAAAATTATTTCTTTCGGGGTTGTATTTTAAAATTTTATTAAAAGAGAAACATCCAAAACAGAAATATTCTGAAAATAATCTCACTCAAAATAATGATAAATATTTATGAAAACCGTTGGCTAGACAATTTCTAACCTATTAAAGCATTTACAAAATGTTTAGGGGAAAAAGATCATTATTCTTTGATGATTCTGATTTTAAATGGAATAGTATCCAGAGTGCAGTTACAAAAGAAATGGAAAGTAGATTCTGAACCGAGCTATTAGGATCACCCTCTAACTGCACCTATAACAGATCTGCAGAACTGCTCTTTCTGTACGTGATCCAGGCACCAGGAAGCTGTGAGAGATGACTACTGTATCTGTCAAGAGGCCATTGTCTGTGGGTGTTCAGCGCCATGCCCTTGACATCCACTGAGTTAGAGAAAGGACATCGGGACCTCTGCTTTGGCTGCTCTCACCTTCCTCCACACCACGCACTCCTGGTTACCTGTCAGCCGAACAACAGAAGCAGCAGAAGTGGGGCTACTGCCTCCTGCCTTTGATATCCCCTTTCATGTTCTTCCTGGATCCTCTAGTGAAAACTCAATCACGTTGAGAAGCTAAGCTGTAAAGAAATCTGGCTTTATAAAGCCTTCAGGCTGCATAAAATTATTCTGTGAAAAGTGGGAATGAAACTGGGTGGATGAATCCTGTGTCTACCACAGTCTGGGGAGGCAGTGAGGGAAAGCAATCACGTTATAAGAATAAGAACTGATTCCAATAGTATTTTTTCATGTGAAAAAGGAAGCATAAATAAGTACCAAATCATTTAGAAGAAGGCACCGGAATTTTAGTTGTGTGGTTTAAATGCACAATCTTCAATTGAGAATATTATTCTTATGTAGAAAAAGGTTGACATGACCAAAAAGAAGCTATCCAGTGACTTCAACTACAGCTGTTTGCACAAGGACCTTTAAATGGGTCATGATATGAGTTATTGGTTTTTCCATTTCAATCACAATCATTAATTGGATTCATTTGTGTATAGTTTCATTGGAATTAATTATATCATTTTATTTATAAAGTATTTCTGTAACTATATGATAGGTACTGAGATAACTTAATTCTAATAGCATTTCAAGGTAAGAAATACTGACTCTGTTTCCAGCTGAGAAAGTGAGGCTCCAAAGTGTTGGGTAATTTGTCTGGATTCATACTCGAATGCAGGATCTGACTCTACTTCTCTTGGCTCTTCTATACTGTTTTCCTCATGTATATGAGGGAGTTGTCATGTACTTGATGCTACCCTGTATCTTTAATAACTGTTCACATATTTTCTCTGCACCTGTCATCCTGCCAGTCTTTGACATAGGCTGAGTGGCATGTCATTGGCATGGTGTGACATCTCTACTAATTACACCAGCTAGTGAGGAAGAAAAGCAGGATTCCAGGCATACCATTATAACGACAGAAAGGATGGGAAGAGCGAAAGAGCTGGGTGAAGATTCTCTAACACTAGTACAGCTTACCTCAGAGATATTTTGTGTTCCATGCCACACCATTACACTACAGCAACTATTTTGATAAAGTGAATCACACAAGTTTCCCATATTCTCAGTGCATGTAAAAGTTATGTTCACAACATCCCATAGACTGTTAAGAATGCAGTATCATTAAATCTCATGGTAATAAGATGTACCTATTTTAATTTAAATATCTTCTTTCTAAAATCTGATGGGGATATAGTGTCAGTGGACTTGCTTGGTACAGAGTTTACGTAAACCTTCAGTCTTTAAAAAAAAAAAACTTATGAAGTACAATAGCATAATGAATAAATATATTACTTACACTTGCATAACAGGTAGAAATCCTGGAAACCAAGGCTGGCTATTCAACAAATAGGACAGGAATGAGTAAGTGGTAGGAGAAGAGAATTAAGTTCCCTGGGAGTTACCATAGCTGACATCAACAGAAATTGTCACAGTAGCTGCAAAGGAGAAAATGAACTGGAACTAAGAGAAAGGACTTCTGGGTAGCACAGGGCTCCTATTCACAACCAAGTGGAGGCAAGGTAAGGTTTGAATACGTGTCACAGAATTACTGTGGAGAAAATTACTTCGCAATGTGAGAGTCTTGAGAGGGGTAGAACTTTGAAGAAGTGATTAAGTGGCTAAGAAAAATGAACATCTTTCTCACAGGAGTAGGTTAATTCCGGTGGAAGCTGATTAGTTACTAGGAAAGGGGAAGGGTGTAAAACAAGGCTAATCCTTGTGTTTAGCCTCTTCCTCATGTGACTCTTGGTCTTTCTGCTTTTCCATGGTCCTGTGACAGAATAGGAAGCTCTTAGACACGGTTATCTGGCCTTAGACTCTCAATATTTTTAGCTGCATACATTTTTTCTTTTATAAGTTATCATGTCTCAAGAGGTATTCTGACACATTAGGAGAAAATGGACTAATTCAAATTATATGCTGGTCATAGGAGTAAATTAAGTTGGATAAAATTAGCACACATTACAGAAAGTCAACAGTGGGGGAAGACTATGCAATCATGGGTTTGAATCTTTAGAAAATAATAATGAAAAACTAAAATTTATAATCACTTTCAAGTTGCATAGAAATAATTTTTTAAATAAAAATCTACAACTGTGAAAATTCTTGGAGAAACCAACTTATACATAATTATATCCTAAATTCTAAGTACACAAGTCCCACTCTTATGTGGATTTGGGATCACATCCCCAGCTCAGGTTTAACTCTTGATTTAAGAAAGTGTGAATTTGTTTTTTTTAATTAAAGGGCTACTTATTTGTACAATAAAATGACACGTTTCATGACACAATGGTTCAGATATTTTTCAGAGAAATTTAAACATCCAATTGAACAGAAATTTTCATTTTTATGATGTATAACTGTAAGTAACCTTATTTCAGGGCCGGGGATTTAGCTCAGTGGTTCCAGCGCCTGTCTTCCAAGCACAAGGACCTGGGTTCGATCCCCGGTTAACCACATACAGTACTGGTGTGGAGACTCACACCCAGCAGCAATCAGTACTATATACCACAGTGCCAGGCGTGGTGACTAACGCCTATAATCCCAGCACTTGGGAGGCAAAGGCAGGAGGATTGCTGTGATGTGAGTTTGAGGCTGAGCACAGGGCCAGCCTGAACTACGAAGCGAGACCCTGTCTCAAAAAACCTTAAAAATATAAAAATAATAAAAATTAAAAAACATTATTTCATACAAAATCATCACCTCTAATATCTGAATAGTCAAATATATTTAATGACCTATCATTTTGCAAAGTAATAGCTGATATTATAAACCAATGAATGTATTTCCCTAAACTTTTTTGCCAGAACCGCTGAGCTAACTCCCCGGCCCTTTATTTTCCTAAACTTACTAGAGGTAAATAGGGAATACTAATTGCTTCCTATCTACACAGGAGTTTCAGGTTCTGATCTAAAAACTAAGACGTGAATTGAAAAGTTAGGAAGAGCGAATCTATCTGCAGGGTGTGATTAGTGCACCTCTAAATATCTCATCTGTGTGAGAGTAAACATCTTCCTGGCCATAACGAGACTCAGTGTCACTCTCGTCAGGGTTGTGTTTAACACCGCGCCTGTGGGAATCACCAGATTAGCTGCAACACTGCTCAGCTTCTGCCTGTTTCCAGCTGAATTAATTCTGCTCCGCTGCACAGTTGAGCATCTTAAGTGATTTCCGAAACAATAAATATGATGATCCACAGGCTCCAAAAGGCTGACTTCAACTTCCCTAAAACTTACTAAATACTATATATTAATCACAAGGATAAAAATGTCTTCAGTGTGTGTTGAAATACAAAATAACATCATTGCAAATCCTACTGTATCTCCTGCTGCCTCATGATTAGGCCAATGATATTTTGTAAATATAAACACTGAAGAGTTATTCAAATATGCAGTATTGATTTGCCTTAAGCCTTAATATATTGCTAATAAGTGAAACTGTGAAAAACATGCTCACAATGATCAGTTAGTGACAAGAAGTAAATATACTGTTTTCTGGAAAAAATACAAGACGTTGTGAAGATAAAACACTGAAATAGGAAAGATGTGGGCTTTCTTTTTTACTTAGAAGAAACATAATATATTCACTCAGTCAAAGAAGGTAGCATGAAGAGGCAAAACAATGTATTAAAAGTGACTCATTTATACAACCAAACTGTGTTATATGCCTGCAAGAAACACCACAATGGAAGCCAATATTTGATCAAAATTAGTACTTATTAATACAAGTATATGTTGGAAAATAGGAATGAAAGAAAAAAGTGAATATGAAATGATTGAACATGGACCAAGAAAAAATACACACACACACACACACACACACACACACACACACAATATTCTTATTAGCTACATAATAAAAACACAGAAAGACTCCACTAATTTTAGTAGATTATCCTAATTCAATACCCTACCAGTATTTGAATGAAAAAAAGCTATCAGTGAAACAAACATAAGAAATATGTAAGAATTAGGTCAGAAATATGTTAGAATTAGGCTGATAAATTGGTGAAAACTTGATATATTGGTGAAAAATTGTAAAAAGAAAAACAAAAAAATTCCATTAACAAATGAGTAAAATTCTATTGGCATTGCATATTATCTAATCAGACATCTTATCATTGAAAGGTTCCAGGTGGACAAAGGTAAAGACTGACATAATTTACAGAAGGACATGAGCAGCTCATCCGGAAGCACTTTCCCATGGTCTTCAGTTGAGTGACAGCACAGTTCACTCCTGCAGTATGTGCAACACTGTTTCATTCTCCTTGGGTCAGATTGACCCCCATTATGCAAGGAGGTTCTTACACTATTATGGTTCCTTAACATGAGATTAAAATTAATATCACTACTCTCTGCTCAACAGATGGTGTGAGGATAAAAATGAAATTTTCTCTAATAGTAAGAGGGTCAATACATAGTAATTTTCTACATAAACATAGAAAAAGTTGTGTTAGTAAAGAATCTTTTTATTGACTGATTGATTATTAACTTTTAATAGGAGGTCTTAGGTCTTACAGAAAACTATTTTGAAATGTTTTAACTTTCCTTTGATTATGTATCCAATTTTCTGGCACCTTCCAATATTTCTAGCATGTTGAGTTCAATAGTGGCAGTGATTAATAACCTTGAATTGAAAGATCAGAACAATATGGAAGAACTCCAGACTTAGAGCACACATTTTATATTCATCCTCTCACATGATTAGTATTGCTTCAAGCCAATTTTATATATCACATAAGCTGACAAAGTCAATGTGCTAAGCACTCTCAGGAAGTCCAGGGAGGAGTTTGGATGGTTTTGTTCTAAAAATAATGTATGGATATTTAGTTATGAGCATCTGTTTTTTAGATGTGAATCTTTATTGGTACATTTTACATACACAATATGATCACACTCAATGTTGAGAATTTGTACTACTATATGACACAGTTGCTCATTTTTTTTTCCTTTCCCCTGCTCACCTTATAACCCAGTACTTCCTATATACATATGCTTTGTTTCCTTTTTTCCCATCACATTTTTTCTTTCCTCTCATCAATTACTATGACTCTCATTTTTCTCTTTCAATTTTCTCTTTCACAATATCTATCATACATTCTAGAACTCATTTACATCTTCAGTTTCTCATACCAAAGAAAAGGTATGAAATTTACACATCTGCACCCTATTTATTTCACTTATGAGTATGTCCTCAACACACATCTATTTCAGGATAAAGGACTCAAATTTAGCATTCTTTATGGCAGAATAACACTCCATTCTATAAAAGAACCACATCTTCTTTATCCAATCTCCAGCTGATGGGCATTTGGGTTGTTCTCAAGATTTAGCAATCACAAACTGAGCTGCTGTGAACATGGGTGCACATAGGTCCCTGTGATATGAATCTTTTCATTCTTTTATGTATATACTTAGCAGGTGAATATCAGGGTCAAATGGGACCTCTAATCCTAGTTTTTGAAAGGATCTCCCACATCTCCATAGAGACTATCTCAGCCTATATTCCCACCAACAGTACAGAAGGGTTCCTTTCTCTCCGCAGCCCTGCCAGCATTTGTTGCTGATTAATTTTGAGATAGCAGCCATTCTTGGTGGAGTGAGATGGAATTTCAGCGTTGTTTTCATTACATCTCTCGAATGACCAGTGATGCTCAGCATTTCTTCATAAGGCTTCCTAGCTGCTTTACTTCTTTCTCTGAAAAATGTCTGTTCAGTTCAGATGACCATTTTTAAATTGGGTCATTAAATTTGGGGAGCTATTTTTCAAGCTATTTATATATTCTAAATAGACTTTTGTCTGAGAAACAGCTGGTATTTTTTTTTCATATTATTGGTTGTCTTTTTGCTATGCTGGTGGTTTCATTTGCTGTGCAAAAGCTTTTTACTAGGATAAGATTCTGTTTGTTGATTCCTTCTGCTAGTTCTCTTGCTACAGAGGTTTTGTTCATAGCCTTTCCCTAAGCCAATGTCCCCAACAGTTCTACCTAACCTTTTTTGCAGCAGACTTAGAGTTTCTGTTTTAATATTTAGGTTTTTAATCTACTTTGCTTTAGTTTAGTACACAGTAAAAGAGGTAGATCTTGCTTCAATCTTTGGCAAGTTAAAGCTCAGTTTGTCTAGGACCATTTGTTAAAGAGGCTATCTTTCTTCCACTGAAGGTGTTTGGCTCCTTTGTCAAAGATGAAAAGGCTTAGTCTCTCTGGAGTTGTTTCTGGATCTTCTACTGATCCAGATATCACTGGATATTCCACTGATCATTGGGTCTGTTACTTTGCCAGTACCATGCAGTTTTTATAATAGTGGCTTTATGGTATAGTTTTCTTGTTGGGGATCGTGATACTCCCACCATATCCATGCTGCTTAGAACTGCTTTTGCTATTCTAGGTATCTTGTGGTTCCAGATGAATTTTTGGATTTTTTTTTCTCTGGATCTATAAAATATGCTGTTGGGATTTCAATCAGGATGGCACTAAATAGTTGTGAACATCTTGAAAAGTATCTCTCCTATTTTCTCCATTACTCTCTACTGCATCTATGATAAAATATTAACTTAATACACTATGATAAGAATCACTCGAAATTCAATATAATTCAGTATATATTACATTATCATCTCAGAGAACAATGTAAATTTGCTATGCTCTCATTTGCTATGATCTAGAGAGCTCTGTGAGAGTACAATTCTCAACCAACCAGGCAAAAATGGACTATATAAAGTAGTCCATTGGCATTTATATTTGTGTATCAAGTATTTTTTTAAGTTGGATTAGTTTTCACCAGAACGAGCCTTTTGATCAGTAGTGGTTTTGGGTGTTGATTGTTAACATTTGAATTAATATTTAAATATTACTATCATAGTGAGAGTTGACATAAAATTATTAATTTCATATAAGAATGTATGAGTATTGTTTATATCTTGTGGCTGTTCCTCTGTATGATATGTCCATGTACATTACTATATCTTGCAAATTCTTCTCCATTTCTATTCCAAGCAAGAGCAAGTGGAAGATATAGTGAATATTTTTTAAAATAATATTTCTTGGGGCTGAGGATTTAGCTCAGCAGTTCTGATGCCTGTTTGCAAGCAAAATGTCCTGAGTTCAATCCCTGGTAACTACATACAACAATGCCAAGCATGGTCATTCCTACCCATCAGCAATCAATACCATACACCACATTTCTGGGTATGGTGGCTCACACATGTAATCCCAGCACTCAGGAGGCAGAGGCAGGAGGATTGCTGAGTTTGAGGTTGAATTCAGGACCAGCCTGAACTACTAAATAAGACCATCTTAAAAAAAAAAAATGTCTTAACAACAAGCAGTGGGAGTTTCCTGATAATGTCTCATTAGAAAAAAAAAAAAAGAAAGAAAGAAAGAAAAGCAAACCAAACCTATGATCCCAAATTTCAACCTGTGTCACCATAAGAAGCTCTTTTCTGAGATCCTTGTTTCTAGTTTCCATTTGTCTCCAGCCTCCATGCACCACCCATTCTTGCTATACAAACATGTGCATGCACACATGCGCACATACGCGCGTGCAAACACACACACACACAGATTTCAGGAAAACTGATACGTAAATACACACTTCTGAAATCGCCACTTTGGGCTATATGCTTTGCCAAGGCAGAAGCTCAGCTGTTTAGACATCTCTTGTTTTATTTTTATTCTAACATTTGCTTGATGGACATATAAATTGAGTTTATTCCTGAATAGGACACTTTCCCACATGCATCTTGCTGTTTCCTCAGTAGAAAATGTTTTTAATTTCTTCTCTTACTGTAAACTCTTAAGCATCTTTTCTTTTTTTAAGTTTTTTTAGTTTTTTGAGACAGGGTTTCACTTTGTAGTTCAGGCTGGCCCTGAGCTCAGCCTCAAACTCACATCACAGCAACCCTCTTGCCTCTACCTCCTAAGTGCTGGGATTACAGGCATGAGCCACCATGCCCGGCACTGTGGTATGTGGTACTGATTGCTGCTGGATATGAGTCTCCACGCCCAGTATTGTATGTGGTTACCGGGGGATTGAACCCGGGCCCTTGCTCTTGCAAAGCAGGTGCCGGAACTACTGAGCTAAATCCCCATCCCCATCTTAAGCATCTTTTAAGATCAAATTCTACATGTCTTCTTGCATAAAGCTTTCCTGATTCTCTCACAGGAGGACAGAAATGGTCTTACCCTCTTATTTCTGCATGCATTGTACCTCCTACTTCTTCCTGTATTTTTATTTATCAGTGTAATAATATTCTAAATTATTTCACCACCTTTCCAGAGTCAATCACTGAAAGAAATAGCCAACACATTAGTGGGTATAAAGGGCACTTCATACTACAGAATTCAGAAATCAAAGGAAAAACAAGTCACTTTCAAATACCTTTATCTCTCTTTCTCCTCTTCTTCACCTTCCTGCCCCACATAAAATACATGTATAGTATATATACACACACACACACACACATATCTTTAAATTGTCTGCATGTGAATATAATGCGTAGTCAGGTCTAAACTCCTTCATTGTGATTTGAGTTGTGTTGGGTAATTATAGTAGAAATATGTTATCTTTGCAAGATAGAAATCGAATCCATTGCTGTTAAACACTGGGAAAAAATATGGCTCTAGAAAGTTTCCCTCACGCCAAGACCTCAAGATCTGGAATTCAAGATGCTTCCGGGGCCGGGGATGTAGCTCAGTGGTTACGGTGCCTGTCTTGCAAGCGCAAGGACCTGGGTTCGATCCCCGGTTACCACATACCATACTGGGTGTGGAGACTCACCCCAGCAGCAATCAGTGCCACATACCACAGTGCCGGGCATGGTGGCTCATGCCTGTAATCCCAGCACTTGGGAGGTAGAGGCAGGAGGATTGCTGTGATGTGAGTTTGAGGATGAGCTCAGGGCCAGCCTGAACCACAAAGACCCTGTCTCAAAAAAAAAAAAAAAAAAAAAGATGCTTCCCATGTAAATATGATTTACCAAAATACATAAAAAGCCAATACAAAGATAAAATCACCAGATGTGACAGCAAATTTTATATTTATTGATCACTCCTGCTTCCCATGGTAACATTTGCTTTTATACTCACAAATACTCCATAGTATTTTTTCCAATTTTTTTGAATCAGTATATATTTCTAATATATAATGACCATTATTTGGTGGAAGATTTGGTACACATAAGTAAGATTTTTCAATTATTATTAAATCCTTTCCCCCCTCTCTTCTCCTTCCTCTTTTCTTTCATCTTGTGGTTCCCCTCTTATTTTCAAAAGTTCTGTCTCCATTTTTCCTATCATCTACCTCTTAGTTTGTTCTTTGTTTGTATTTCGGGTCCTCATATAAGAGAAGGAGTAGAAGCCTGACATGAGAGAGGATTTGGGAAAATGTATCAATGCAAAGCAAGCACTTTAGCCTATACAGTTCTTTGTCAAATTTATTTATTTGACTATTGCCTAAGTATTATATTGAATGGTTCTATTTGTTGATAAAATGCTATTGTCCCCAAAACAGAGATACAGATAATAAGCAGGTAAAGGGAGAAAATCAAAACATTATAAATTGTGCTATGAAATCAAATTTGAAGCTAGAGAGTAAGAATGCATGTCTCAATTTATTTAGCTCACATAGGAAGGGCCTCTGTTAAGAGGTATTATGCAAGGTGAGACTCAAAGCGTGGAAAAGAGTTGGATGACTAAAGGGCAGAACAAGAATACCCCAGGCAGGGGACACAGCATTAGTAAAGACAGGTTGTGTGAGAAAGGAGGGTCCCTGTGGTTAGAGCACAGTTCATGCAAGGAGAACAGGGTGAAAAAGAAATCTGGTGTTGAATGCAGTGGGTCATTAGGGGCCTTTTAAATTAAGATATCAGAAACTCCTGGGGCCCTAGTTTATATCACCTGGGCCAATGCTTTTATATACATATAATTCAACTGGAGATCTAGCTAAAGAGCAGTCTGATTTGTTCTCTACCAGACAATGCTAAGACTTCGCATTTCTAACAACCTCGCTGCAGATGCTGCTGGACTCAGGGCCACACACTGAGTACTGAAGTCTGAGGTTCACTGCTGCCCTCTAGTTGCTGAAGCACCCAGTTACACAGAGCTGTCACGCGTGTTTCTACTGTGTCCTGAGTGTGCTGCCACCTAGGACAACTTCGGGATCCCACAGCCATTGTGCTACACTAGAAACCTGGAAGTGGGAGGGCACTGACGCCCTCTGGGCCACCCTGAACCAAAGAGGAGAGAGCACTAAGCTCTCTGGCCATCGTCAAGGGTGTTGTCTCCACATTGCTTCTGAGCATGTCCCAATGGGTGGAGCCCAACTACTCAGGGCTGACCAGCTCAGAAGGGAACCATAGCTAGGCCTGTCTCTCCTTCTCTACTACAGCCTCCCTGGATCCCCACTGTTCTCTTGAGTTACAGCCAAAATAAATTCCTCACATGTAGCACTGTCTCAACTTCTGATTCTGGTAGAAAGAAAGTAGGACATCACAGCCCTAGGTCTCTGGCCACAACAGCTCCCATATCTATAAACTTCATCCACTCACAATATTCTTGAAGTAAAAGACAGTCCTATTTGATCATTACATATTCTTCATCAGTTGCAAAGTTCAAAGTGATTTATTTTAAGTTCATTCAAATTATTCAAATGATTCCTGCAAACTATTCAAGAAGGCTATCAGACTCAAGAAGTAGCAGAGTCTCCTGATTGGGAATAGGGGCTCTGGAGTCAGATGGCCTGGAGTGTGAATGCCTGCTCTGCTGTCCTCTCACTTCTGCTACCTCGACATTATGTGTGCTTTTCCTGCATCACAGTTTCCTCATATGTAAAATCAGAATGTTGATAATGTCACATGCTTCATCACAAGGTTATTCAGAAATTTCATGAGTCAATATTTCCAAAGCATTACAATAGCACTTGACCCATAATAAATATTATGCATGTATTTATTAATATTTAATAAATGTTCTAGGGGGCTGAAGAGAAAGTGTAATCCTCAATGCTTGCTTTTAGACCATTACTATTGCATAAAAATCAATTAAGCTATTTGCCCAAAATCAGCTTCTTATAAACTTCAATGACTCCACCAAAACAGATTTTGTGTCCATGGTAGCCTGACTCCACTTCAGCAAATTCTGCCAGCAAATTTGAACATCGAGTAAATAGATACAAGCAGACCAACTTCTGACCTAGACTTGTTGAAGTAGCTATTTGTCAAGGATATCTTCATGTAACAAGTTAAACTCAATTGTGAATGAAAATTTTTAAAACCTCAATATGTCTCTACTTTCTTGATATATTTATTTATTTCTCAGTGAGTTTGATATAGTTTTATTGAATGCTTACTATTTTATTTAGTGTTTATACTTTGCCATTAACAGTGTAAGTTGTTGTCTTTGTTCTGAAGGAGTTTGCAATTTTGCAAACTTTCGCTGAAATTTTGGTACTCTTAGTTCACGGCACAGTTTGTGTGATTCAGAGAGGTCAAACAATTTGCGCCCAATCAAACAATCTGAAAAGCAACAAGACTAGGATAAGAACCCTGATCTTCTCACTCCAAATTCTGTATTAGTTATTTGTATCATTTCTTACATCAGGTTACATATGTAAAAGAATAAACATATATTTTATACTTAAACTCTTAATGATAATTTTTAAAAATAAATCCCACTTCAAGTGGTAATGAGAGTGATTAGCTTTAAAAAGCACCTCCTCATTGTGGACTAGAACATAAAATGTGAACCTAGTTTGGATATGTGAACAGTTTCATTTTTTAATGGCCAATAATGGCCCATAATCAAATTACAGCTTGTTGAGAAATAAATGATTTCCTTGTTAGCTGCAAGTTTAAACAGGAACTCGTTCATTAATTTGGAAATTGTTTTTTTGTTTGTTTCAACAAGCCCCTAGTGTCTCTGACAGTGTTTATGGATGTGTGGGCATGAGGGAGGGTTGAGGACTCGGACATCTTGCTGGTAAATTCAAACTTGAGACTGGACTGTGAATTCCCTCAGCACAGAAACATAGCATTAGGAGGTGGGTGAGGCAGCGACATTGTACAAGAGAAAGGAAAACAGAGCAACCTCTGCCCTCGGAGAAGCATCTTCATGGAAATCAGGTTCCTGAGAAATTGTTCTTTAATTTCTAAATGTTTTTCCTTAATCTTTGTAGTCAGAATTCTCATGCTTACAAGCAGCATGACTGTCTTGTATGAATCTGTCTGCATTGTTAGCTCTTCAGTAGGTTGCCTATAATTTATGTTATGAAAAGCTGACACATCAGAGCCATAAATTCATTTTATGCATAAAAATCAACATCAATAGCATAAAGCACCTGAAGATGAATACATGAGATAAACAAAGAGAGCAACATTCAACTTAGAATTTCTCTAATTATTTTCAAGTGAAAAGCTGATAGCAAATGAAAGAAATATACTTTGGTTATTTCTATTTTAAAACTTTCTTGGTGTGTGACTTTCCGATGTAAAAATACAGAAGCATTTTAACTCTTTCCCCATGGTGATGTCAGTGGACAAGAATCATGATAAGCATATCAGGTCTTCCGACTGGTGAGATATGTTCGTGTCCTCTTATCAAGTGCAGAAATGAATTCATTTTTGGCATTTTGAGCATCTTGTGGGCAGTGACAGAAAAACAAAAAGCCATTTATCTTCTGGGGAAAAAAAACGAAAAACACAAAGTCTTAGAACTGGAGTGAATGCAAGGCTCACTAAAATTTAATGACTGGAAAGAGAAGCAGACTGAATCCAATCTTTTCATTAAGTTACTTAACTTCAATTACTCTAATTAGGTTCCAAGCACCTAAATATATTTGAATAATGACTGCAAGTTTCTGGAAATCTGCTTTGCTCATGGAGGCCAAGGTACTTCCAAGCCAGGCCTCTGTCTGAGAGCTCCGTCTAAGTTGAGCACAGAGCATAGGCACAGCCTCAGCGTAGGAAGACAGCTGGGCTGTTTCTGTCCGCCAGGTTCAGCTTCGCTCACAGGAAAAGAGGACAACGCTGAGAACAGCGGAACCGGCGTTGTGTCTAACGGAAGAATTAGCAAAGAGGCATTTATGCAGGATGGTTATTTTTAATGGGGCTACGAAGGATTCACACCCTATTGTTTATGACCTTTTCCTCTTTATTACGAAGGGAAAGATTTTGCTACTTTGCACAGTGATCCTCTCTCGCCAAAGTTGTAGTAAATAATCTGTTTATGGAGTGAAATACTCTGATCTTTTCTTTGAAAAAGGTTGTTTTCTCTCTATTAAAAATGGCTCTTGTATTTTTATGTAAAATAAGGCCACTGATCTGCCCCTATAAACTTGATTCACATGAGCTTTTTTATGGGCCTATATGTTCATAGCCAAGAAGCGAAACCTATCTGGTGGAAGGCACTGACATTTTGATTATAGGAAGTTGAAAATGGCAATAATTTCTCAGAAGTTGGGCAGATTATAGAAGATACAGAAAATATGATCTGGCTGATACTGGCCTCTCTAAAATACATGCGGTGGGCATCGCTCTGATCTGATAACCCCTCCACCTCTAAACAAAAGTACAAAGACTGAATAAATCAAATGCTCACCATTGTGAACAGGCAAGCACACAGAACTGTTTTGCCTCCATCACTTCCTTATTCTGTATGGACACAAATTACATGACCTCAGGCAAGATGAGGCTGAGTGTGATCCTTTCCCTGAACTCCATAAAATTTTCAAATTCAGTAAAGTGCTTTACGGTAACAGCTCTCTGAATATATATATATACATATATATATATATATACACACACACATATATATGTATATATATGTATGTGTATATATATGTATATATTTGTATATACATATATATAAATATATATGTGTATATGTATATATTTGTATATACATATATATAAATATATATGTATATATTTGTATATACATATATAAATATATATGTATATATTTGTATATACATATATATACATATATGTATATATATGTCATATATATGTCTATGGCACTAAATAATTGCTCTGACTAGCTGTACAGCTGCTCTATTGCTGAAAATCTGACTTTTTATAATGTAGGATATGTGGACTTTTAAATTTTCCCAAGTCATCATGAAAGTCTACAGGTCTCAGCACAGACCAAGAAAAACTATGGAGGTTTTATATGGTTTTTATATGGAGGTTTTTTTCCTTCAAAGGAGAGATGAAATGACTAAATGATTATGTGTTAAGGTTGTTTCCAGACAATAAGGGAATGATGCCATCCTTTGAAATATTGCATTCTAAAAAAAAAAAAAAATTATTACTACCCTTCCAAGTGTTTTCAGAATGCATTATTATAAGTAACCCTCACTTTGTCAAGTAGCTCAAATACAAAGAGGCAGCAAAGCAATATGTTATCACACCTAAGGCAGACTTTACAGTTGCACAGACCTCGGTCCAAATTCTAGCACAGTTCTGTGACACACCATGTGAATGAGAGCCAATTAAGTAACATCTCCAGGCTTTGGTTTTTATGAAGCAGAAACAATATTAGTATCTATGAAAGTTAAATGACATATTGCAAGTGAAGTATAGCATATCAAGCAATGTAGGAAGCCCTCAATAAATATCAGGTGTGATTTGTATGATCATTAACTGGTTGACTTGTATAAAACATATTCCATTTATTTTGTGTATTATAAGTACTAAAAAGAGAAAATTTACTAAAGGGAAGACTAGGCAGTGAGTTTCCCAATGTGGTCTTGGGGGTGGGAAGGATGAAGTCTCTGACTGAGGAAGGACAAGTGTGTTGCAAATGGGGCAGTAATTTCTGCTGGGGCTTTTAGGGATAATTCAAGTATGGATGGGAAAAGAAGTTGTACAGCACGAGGCATAAACCGAAGGCCTGTTCCACTCATAGGTCCCGGGGATGGGTACAGTGTGAGAGCATGTCACTAAGGAACTGGCTGGGTGAAGAGCTCTGAGGCAGGGAACCTGCAAGTGCCTTTGTTAACAGAGTGAAGTACAAAGGCCAAAGGCATGAGGGCGCCCCAGTCCATGTGAATCTCATTAGTCACAGTCAGGGGAGGGCAAGAAGAGGAACTTCCGGGTCCAAATCAGCCTTATTACCCTGGAATGACTGCTCAGGTGGGAGGGTGTTCATAGTCTGCTTAAGTAGATGCTGAAACATGAGAAACTATAAAGTTTAAACATGTTCATGTATGGCCATGAATATATAGGCCCATAAAGAAGCTCATCTGAATCAAGAGGAAACTATAAAGATTAAAGATGTACAATCTTACTATGTGTCAGCAAGAGGAACCACTAGAAAAATTGAAAAGGATAATAGAAAGATGAAAGACATAGGACATTACATATTTTATATGTTTTGCTACACATAAATTACTATAGGGCAACACAGCAACACGGGAACCCGGTTATCACAATTTCCGATGGAACAAAACTGTGAGGCATGCTCTTTGTCCGCTGCTCCACCTGTAAACCATGTTAAATGGTATCATACAATAAAGAATTTTTCTGGCTCAGCACTGAATTCCTGGTACAAAGCTCAGAACCCTTTGAAATACTCAGTGATAGGAGGGCCTTTGTTATGCTAATGACATCAGTAGTATAAGGCCTGCAGATAGCTTCAGGATGGGAACTGGTCAGCAGAGAGAGCTGCTATATCATCAAAAGGCTAGAATAATTTAGCAACTTGACTTGGAAGGAAGACAGGGAGGCTGAAGCCTGAGTTCAGGTAGGGACCAGTGGGGGAATCAATCAAGCCTCTGTAATAAAGCCCTTGAAGGAGCCTGGACCAAGGGGACCCAGTGGGCTTCCTGTGTGATGAACACGTTTATGTGCAAGGGGAGTGACCATTCTTTTTTCCATGGACACAAGGCATAGAAATGCCACAGTCCTTCCCAGATCACATGCTAGATGTAGCTTTACAATAAAACTGAAATCTTAAATGTATCTCTTTCCTGAGTTGTTATCTTTCCAGTAAATTATATACCTGAGGGTCATTAGAATTCCAAACCTGAGTGACCTAGGGCTGGTGTCTAGGGTGAAGGGAGTCTTGTGGAGGGCTTGGTCTGTCCCGTGTGGGGTCTATACTAACTCCAGGTAGAACTGTTAGAAATGGCTTGCAGTATATTCAGTTGGTATTAGGCCCCTTGGGGATTAAACAGAGTAAATAGGGATATTTTAGGAAGATTAAGTTCATAAACACTTGACTGGAAGAAACCCTATGGAAATATCTGGTCAATTATAAGAACAAAAATAAAATTCTTAAAAATGGGATTTGTATGACATTTTTCTTTTTAAAAATAATAAATCTAAGAAACAGATTATATTCCATAATTTGTAAGCTTATAAATTGGTCACATCTCCAATCTATAATAAAGACTTATGACTTCTCTATTAATAGAAAGAGAAAAAGTAAAATTACTCTGAAAGTGGAAACAATAAACCATGAGATAAACATAACCCTAAATATATTAAGTCTGGAATTTGCTAAATTGATGAAGTATAAGAGGACACAGGCTTACCACTTGATATAAGCCTTATTTGTCACATAGGATTAGTAAAATAAGAATATATTTATTATTTTAGATTAGTCACACACATATACACATTTCTTGGTACTTCAGTTAATAACATTTTTATAGTGTCTGTGTAAATGCTACATACTGGTTTTCAGCTTTTAGTATCAAAGAATATATGTAATGTTGATGGAACACTGGAATGAGAGTTTATATCTAGAAATCCTTCAAAAATCTCATTCTTCAAGTATGGGGCTTTTCAGAGGTTATTAGATTTCTGGGGTGTCATACACACATCACTGGATTGACCCCTGGTGACTGAGTTTACAGCTAATTGTGCTGTTAGGGAGTGACTCTGGTGGTGTGTCACAGAGGGATGATGTGCCTTCAGAAGTATCTCCCTTTCTCCCTTCTCCTGGCTGGCTGCCCTGAGGTGCCAACTTTCCTCGGCTAGGCCTTTCCATGTGCTTTTTCTGCAGTGGAGTCAGATCACCATGAACTGAATCTCCAAAAACTACGAACTAAATCAAACCCATCCTTGTTTAAGTTTCAGGTTACAGAAATTTTGTCCAAGCAACCGGAAAATGATTAATAAACTTCCTAAGATACCTCATAAAGAAGGATAAGTCACAATGTCACTACCAGAGATCCTGATTTAATTCACCCAACGCAAAGCGCCCCTCATTGCTCTAGCATCCCTAGGGAATGAACATACAGACAAGACTCAGAGCTACCACAATATCATGATACTGGATAAGGCAAATGAAGCAGTGGCAGAGGAGACAGAGAGAGACAGAGGAAGTAGAAACTAGCGATAAGCAGAATGGTAAGTTAGAGACGTAGTTCAACATATAAGAGTTAATAATGTGATTTTAATTTAGACAAATAGTACAATCACCAACGCTATTTCAATAATAGCAATAACAGTGGATATGATGTATACTTAATGTATCAGGTTAGTTCAGCAGCAGGAAATGGAGATTTTTGGTCACGTGGTGTATTTCTCTGAGAGCATTCTGGGTAAAAGTGACACCTGAGTCAGTAGACTGAAGAAAGCCGACTGCCTTCCCTAAAGTGCAGACCTACTGAAGGCTTGAATGAGGCAACACTCCTCTCTTATTATTTTCAGCGGGGACATTTTTCCTTTCCTGTCTTTGAACTAGAACTGAAACACTGGTGTTTCTTGGATTTTACACTTACAGGGACAGAGGGGAGCATAGGTAGGGAATGAAGGCTAAAAATTGCATATTTACCACAAGCTTATGGGGCACTGCATGCTGAAGGAAGCAAGCTCTTGTGCAATTATTTCACATGGGATAACTGCTCCAGCCTCCTGGCCTAGCCTCAACCCGGAAACAAAGGCTAAGATCCTGATTGGTTTAGATCACACCAATCAGTGAAAGTGATTTTTAGAACCCAGCCTTTCTGTGAGGTTCCCTGACCCTCAGAAAACGCAAAATAGAGTTCCCCCTACTTCATAGAGTGCTCTGCTACCAGGTAGCTTTTCCCTACACTCGCAACATTATAAATAAATTCTTGCATAGCATCACTTCTAATTCTAACTTCCTCATGCTCCAGGGGACCCAATTTCCACTCAAGCCATCAGACTAGCCACACCTCCTCCTTTGCCTGACAGAGGACACAGACCCAGAGAAGTGGCGAGTCATGGTGGTGGGACACTCTTAGCACCTCGGACACCCAGCAGACGCTATGTACTTGCTAACATTTGGACTCAATCTGTACAGTGAATTCTCTTGGCTCCCCAGTGACAGATCTTGTGACCCCTCAGTTCCACAATCTCGTGAGCTGATTCTTTCTTGTTGATCAGTATCCGTCAGTCTGTTGTCTGTTCTAGATCTCTGGAAAACCCTTACTGCCATAGACTAATTAAGAAATTGGTGACAGGCTAGTAAACAGGTAGGAAAGAGATAAATATCTAGAACTGAATAGCGAAATAGAAAGAAGCAATTTAGAGATATTTGTATTCAACAGAAAAGCTAAATATATAATAAACACATGATTGAGGGAAGGCCTGAGATGGAAGTAAATCTTTGCCTTTCATTCTACACCTCAGTGGGATATAACTTTTTAAATTAAGCACATGTGCGATGCCTAAAATTATTTTCTTAAAACAGTATTTTGCAAACCTGCTAACTTTTCAATTAAATGTCATTTGGAAATTCTGTAATACAAAAAGTAGAAAAAGCTGTAAAGTTATGCATAATATTGTATCAACTTTTTCTCCGGAAAGCAAAGATTAGAATTTAATCATTACACTCTTCTTTCAGTTAATTTACCAAGTTATTATGATACATGCTTATTCAATTAAACTGAGCCTAGAAATATATAGCATAATTGTTTTGTAACATTTTTGTAACTCATTTTAGAAAAGTTATTTAAATACTTGATAGGTAATATATTTTATTAAAGTCATATTTTTATGAGTATCTTTTAAGGAATCTACATTACCTCAATTCTCTATTCCCTCATATATAGCTCATATAACTGTAGCCAAAATAAATTATCACTTTGTTCTGTAGTAAGATATGGAACATTGTTTGTTTTCCTTTTTTGGTTACTACTGTTTGTCCCATCCTGAAAGGAAAGAGGGCTTTCCACCATCATTCAGCATTGACAAGCTACTGGGTGTCTGGTGCACAGAAATTCTCTACTGGTACAGAGTGCTGTCCTTTCGAAACAGACAATTCCTAAGTCTGCCCTAAGTAGCTCCCAGGTCACAAATAGCATAAATTCTCACCTGATTTTTAAGTATTACCTTTCCTGGTCTCTAAAACAGAGGTGGTTTTTCCCCAACTGCTCCTTAAGAGAAGCACAGCATGAGTGTGTGGACTACATGAGAACGAATAGATGAAAAGAAAGCTGGCCTCCAGTTAAATCAATGGCAGAGGAACACAGCTCAACCTCACCTGCCTCTGGCCAGAGAGAAGAGAAAGACTGAATTCAAATACCTGTACAAAAGAGTGAAGGTGCAATCTCCAACTACCGGGAATCACAATTTAACACCAAAATGAACAGTTATAAAGATAAAGAAAATTGCATTTCTATACAGCTGAGTCTGGAAATTACAACCCAGAAAATGTGTTGAGGTAAAAAGCTAAGAGAAAAGCTGTCTAAGAAAGATAAACACTATTAAAAACTTTAACAGAACATAAGACATCAAATTCAAAAATTAAACTTGTAGAAGTCCAAAGTCTCTATAAGACTATGAAAGGATACATGAGAGATACATGCAGCTGTGGCTCTTAATTCTATTTCCTTTCAGTAGAAATAAATGTTATGTTCTTTTATATTTGTGGAATAATCTGTATTATAAGATTGTCTACATAATACTGAGTTTTGTAAAGTGATTTAACAATGACCATGAAAATTTTTACCATGTTTATTTCTGAATGTTACCCTTTTTGAGTTCAATAGCTAAGACATTAACCTGGGTCAAAATTTTGAAGAAAATACTTGTATCTCTAGTGCTGTCTCCCATTTTTCTTATTTTAATCTCTTTGGCAACAGCCATCCTTCCTTATATTTCTTTATAGATTCCTGCCATAAAGGATTTGCACTGACTATTCTTCCTGCTCGTTAGGCTCTTTCTCTAAGCCGCCATGCAGTCTGCTACCGCAAGCCCTCATTCCATCACGCTTGTCCCTGAAATGTGACGTCATCATTCTCTTCCTAGAGCAACTTGAGTCTCCCTCTGCCATTGGTCAGCTCCTCACTTGGCCCTTATTTTCCACTTCTAATCCCATTCATTCTTTTCTAATGCCATATATTTCACCCATTCATTATATTCACTGATTATTTTGTTATCTATACTCAAAGGCAGAGCCTCTGTGGTTTTTTATTCTCTGATAAAAATTTCTTTCAGTGACAACAGCACTTTTCGCTGAAACCCGGCACTCAACAAATAAGCTTTGAATAAAAGAATGCTAACATTTCACATCTAGCCACAAGTATTTCTTATATATCACTCTATCTAGGGCATATGTCTTTTGGAACTCTTCTCTTTAATTCCAAAGCTCCAAAGGTCATGTCTTGCAGGAACTGTCCTAAATTTTCCAATTTATTCTTTCACACTGAGGCTTCATGTCAGAGCATTTTGTCTGGAATCTGAGCTCGAAATCTTGAGCCACCTGTGTTTTTCTTTAAGAAAGAACATTTGTGCATACAAATCCTTCTTTTTACTTTATCACTTCTACAAACTCTGAGTACTGAGAGGAATTAGTGAATTGACCCAAGATTCCTAGACTTTTAGACTCTCTAAACTTTCTTGTCTGTTTTCATTTCACGCTTTTTAAAACTCTCACATCCACTGCCCCCTGCTCAACCTCATGATGGTCTATCCTCCCGTAATAATCAGTCCTCTTTGATCTGCACATTCTGCGTGACAAGTCTGTCTCCTTCCGCCCACTGCTGCCATTCTTCTGGGTGACCCTCCTCATCCTCTAGTTCACTGGTGTACCAGGCAAGGATTTGACCACATTTCCTTGCCAGTACGAATCACGCACAATTCATATCTTTTTGTCCCTGACAACTCCCAAATCAATCTTCTTTCATGAGCTCTAACACTGACAGCTAAAGGCTACACTCACTGACAAAGGCAATTTATTGTTTATTTTACAGTCTTGAGACAAATATTCAAAATAATTTCAACAAAAAAATTGTCTTTAAAATGTCATTACTTACACTTAAAAATTTAGTGTTATAAATCTAGATTTCCAGAGACAATTGTTTATCTAATCATAAAGCTCTCTGCTTTTTTCCTCTTATCTTATGGCCAGTGAAGTCTGAATTTTTTTACAAACTAGAATTTTAACTTTTCGGATACTTAAATGTAGTCTGTATTCCAGCTTCCCCTCTGCACCCTCAATAATCTCACTTACTGGGACCTTTCCCCTGTGGCACCGTTTTCTAGCTGTTTAATAATCCTCCTAACTTTCTCTGACACCACACCACAGTGTTTCATCATGACCATTTCAATTTTGAAACTATGCTTTCAGCCAATTCTGATAGCAGAAAGGTAATTTTTTCATGAGACTGTAATATGTCAGAGATCTGCTTTAAGATGTAGTAAATATAAAGACATTCTCTTCTTTTTTAATGGAAATGTCTGAAATGTCCTTGCCAATAAGAACTGAAATGATCTAAGTGCATTTTTACTACAGAATTTCTAACATGTATCTTTTAAATGAAATAAATCAAATCATATGCATGTATCATACATGCATCTATACATATTATGTGCACACGTTAGGAGATGTAACACAGGAAAAAAGGAAAGGTGTTAATTGCCTTCTTCATCAAGACATGATACGCTCATGCTATTTATGTGAAGAAATCATAGGATGAGGAAAGTGCAGGCTTTGCAGTTGTAATTTATTTCTGAGACAGAAGGATAATTGTGCTCTCTAGCCTAGTAAATCTCCGTTTTAGTTGAGTTACAGACACACACTGACAGCCAAACCTGAATAGTTGAATTCAGGCCGTCTAAATGATAAGAAAGACATCTGAACAAGAATCTATTAAATTCAAAGGTTTGAGGAAACTAACATGGCAGTGTGCTGGCTCAAACATACAATCAAACCCATGAGCTTCCACAGTACACAATTTCTTGGTTGTTACTTGACTATTTTTCATACTGATAGATGTTTTGCCCTTGGGGTGCACTACTTTGCACATAAAGAATGATGCTGCTTTGTTCCCATTAGTTTGAAAGACAAGACAGTGACACTGTGCTGAACAGAGTCCAGTGTGCACACTGTTTTCAGAACAGACCCACTTTTAAAAGGCATATTCTGATGATAGAACGAGATGATATTTTTTGGTGTCTGAATTTGTGATCCCTGCAGTAAGAGGGGAAAGATTTTCCATGTGTCCCCTGAATAACAATGAAGTATTGGAAAGCAATGACATTCTAATCACTGCTTCAAATGTCAGCACAAGGATGCTATGGGTAGCGGCCCTGGTACATAAGTTAACGGCTTTACTGTTAAACCACAAGGGAGCAATTAATGGAAAGCTGTTACTAACCTTCATGCATTCCATTGCTCAAGTGTCTGGAGAAAAGGTCTAATTATAGTTCTAACCTTTCCCAGTGGCCCATGAATGACTCTCCAAATATAGGAGGTATAAGAAAAACTATGATGAAGATGTAGAACTGACATATAATTGAGTTTTCCTATATAATGCACCCAGAGTGGAACAACAAATCATGTTGGTAACTTGATTTTCACAATTTCTCATTAAAACAAAAATATTAAGCTTGCTGAAAGGACACATGATTGAGAAAAATGGAGCAGTCAAACATATAAAACTTCATATGAAAGACAGACATAGTATCAATATTACATTACATTTTAACTAAAAGTATGGCCATTTATAAAGCCAGCACTGTATTTGAAGGAGGAACTAAGACCAATACGGAATGTGAGAGTTAACAGTTCACTGAGCGATATGATTAAAAGGACTATGCTTGGGGCTGGGGAATTAGCTCAGTGGTGCTGGCACCTGTCTTGCAAGCGCAAGGACCTGGGTTTAATTCCTTGGTAACCACATACAATACTGGGCGTGGAGACTCACACCCAGCAGCAACCAGTACCACATACCACAGTGCCAGGCGTGGTGGCTCATGCCTGTCATCCCAGCACTCGGGAGGCAGAGGCAGGAGGATTGCTGTGATGTGAGTTCGAGGCTGAGCTCAGGGCCAGCCTAAACCACAAAGCGAGGCCCTGTCTCAAAAAAAAGACTATGCTTAGCAAAGAATTTTCATTTTGTAGAAGTTCGATAAATAGACACAACCTACAATGTTTGGTTATAACACAGAAGAAGTTAAAAATACAGCTACACTTCTTGTTAGATACACACTTTAAAGTGATGGCACAGGTATTTGTTGTTTCTTCTATGTAAGACATTTCTTGCCATGCAGAAAGTGACATTCATATTAAAAGACACAATTCATTTAAAATATTCAATGAGTTCTTTGCACATGTGTAACTATACTAAGGTACAAAACAAACCCTCCCTCTTCCACAGATATAGTACATATCTATTGGCCATTTCATTGCTGGGACAAAATACCTAACATTCACAACTTAAAGGAGGAGAAGTTTAATTTGGTTCCATGTTTTGGGGGATTCAGCCTATCATCAGCTGGTTCCAAACTAAACACAGCATGGCAAAAGGGTATGGGGGAAAGGAAAAGGACAGAAAGCAGGAAGAAAGGAAGGATACATGCAGGGAGAGATACACTGCTCCAAAAACAAGGCCTCGGTGACGTATGTCTTCCATCAAGGCCTCAGCTCCAACAGAACATTTAGAATTATCAACTTATCAATGCATAAATCCAGTGAGGACCATCGTTCCTTATCACCCAATTAGCTTTCAAAAGCCTCCACTCTGAACACAGGAACCTGCTGAGGGATATTAGAGATGACTGCAGATTTAAGACAAAACCTAATAACTATATAAAGCAAAGCTGTAATAGCACTCAGTGTGCATTCTCAATTGAAGTGAAAGTGTCAGTTTTTCTTTTATAAGGACAATCTGGATCCAGAATCTCCTATTTTAAATTAATTTTCAACCACATTTAATGTGAATCTGTATTTTTTTCTACTGAAAAATGTTGACACAATTACAGTTACAGTGTTTCAAGTTGTATTATGGGATAAGACTGACAGAAAATGAGCAAATATTCGCCGTTCCTTTCTTTGTTTCACTTAAAATTCCTCAAGATACCATGGCTGATAATTTGGAAATAAGATTGTTTTGAGAACAATTTGAAAAATGACAACAAAACTGTTGCTGAATTCTTCATTAACTTTCAAGAATGCAGTTAGATTAAAAGAGCAGCATTATATTGGTATCATCAAAGTAGTTTCAGAAGATTTCATTTACATATTCATCCAGTCTGGAGTAACTTCAATTTATAAACAATTTAGCTAGAAATAAACAATCTTTTAATTATTTTCCCTCTTTTAGGTTATATACATATATGTGTATATTTATCAGTGTCTTTCATTGTGTATATGTATATATGTATGTATATATGTGTGTATGCATATGTGTGTATACATATGTGTATGTATATATGTGTATATGCTCGTTAGTGGATGTCTGCTGCATTTCATCTGAAAAGACACCTACATGAAAAGTGGTATAATTATTACAGGCACGCTTCCATTCAAACAAGTATCATCATTATGGTTGAACACTAAGGAAACAAAATTTCTAATGTAAAATGCAGAGATTGAACAGTTTCATCAATAGTATAAAAGGACAAAAGAAGGATTGCAATCATTAAGAGCATTCCCTGGAAAAATAGTAGTTGCTTAATAAATCCCTGTTAAATAAGTTAATGAATACTCTTCAGTGTATATACTTTTTACGAAGATGGCTAGTTCTCTTGCCTTTTACATGAAGCTACATGAAGTTGAAGTCTATCTCATTATAATGTGAACCCTTAGGTGAGTATCTCTTCATTACCTATTACATTTCAGGTAACTTCCTGTCAACAACATACTTAAAAAGTTTGAGAAAGTAGTGAGATTATTGCAAAGGGGAGTGAATTTTATGGAACAGAATTTTTAATCATAAAGCAAGATATTTTGAGTAATAATAAAAATGTTTTTAAAAATCCTATACTATTAATGATCCCACAATCTAAAAGGATGTAAAATATATACACATATAACTCAGAGCAGTAATCGATGATCCATGAAGAAGAAATAAATTTCACTGCAAGTAAATCACAGACTTATTTTGCATGGTTCTTTATGCACGTCTGTCTACTTTGGTATATATATATATATATATATATATATATATATATATATATTCAAATTAATATATATATGTACATCAATAACATAACTGCTATGATGAATCACTCAACTTTCCCTTTTAAAAATTTAATTATTTGGGGTCATTTCAATTTCTAAAAAATTTTAGAATCACTCTAAGCTCTTCAAAAAAAATTTTTACAGAGACTTTGACTGTGATAGATTCATACAACTGTGATAGACTTATAAACTAATTTGGGGAAAACTGACAATTATTAAGTACTTTTATGGTTTATATCACTGAAAGACTCAGTGCTCATAGGTGGGGATTTGGGGAAGGGATCGGAACATGGTGTGTGATACTGTGTTTTCTAAAAACGTATATAAGAGACAGAAAGAGACAGAGTCAGAGAGAGACCTCTTCCCTTAGTGCTGCTTACTACTTCCTTCTATCCATGCACTTTTCTGCTCTTCCAGCCCCTCTGCCATGCCAGCCTACTTGACTTTGGAGCCAGCTGACTCTAGACAGAAACCCCTACAAACTGTGAACTAAAGCAATCTTTTTCTCCTTTAACTTGTGAGTTTCAGGTATCTTATTCCAGTGGCTAGCAAAAAACTAAGACAATACCAATGCATGAGTCTGCATTTATTTAGTCTTAGTTTCTTTCATCAACACTTTATAACTCCATGTATTCCCTCTGAAGACAATGTATCTCCAAATACTTCATATTTTGATGCTAGTGTAAATGGTACTTTATTACATTGTAAATTGCAATTATTACTTCCTAGTAAGTAGCAGCACAACTGACTTTTAAATATGTAATGCCCTTGTATCTTGCATTCTTGTAAATTTTCTTTTCAGTTCTGGTAGGATTTTCGTAGATTCTTCTGTATAATTTTGTAGAGTTAGTATTATTTATCTCATACATGTTTAATAGAATTCACAAATAGAGTCCTTTGGGCATGAATTTTCTGTAAGAATTGCTTTTGATTACAAATTCCGTTTTCTTCGTACAGAGCTCTTCAGTGTATCTATTTCTCCCTGAATGAGTTTTAGTTTGTGTTTTTCAACACAGTTCTTTTTAGATAATTTATAAAATTCATAAACATATATTTTGTGACAATATTTATCATTTTATTTTAGTATATTTTCAATGCATAATTCATATATGAATATACATGTATAATTCAGATATATATATATATATATATACATATATAGAGAGAGAGAGAAAGAGAGAGAGAATCTGTATTATGTTCAGATAATTTCACTGCTACTTCTCTCCCCAAATTTTTCTCCCTTCTATAGATCACTTCTCATATTTATGGAGTGCCTACCTATTCCCTACCATGTATCTTTTGTTTTGAAATTTATTCATATTTTATGTTTTTCATATGGAGAACCCCTGTACTATTTAACCTTCTGCATTTGATTTTTTTCTCTTAGCATTGTGGTCTCAAGATCCAGCCATTTTATTATAATGCTTACACATTTGTTTCTCTTCAGCTGAGTAGTGCACCACGGTGTATATGTATCACATTTTCTTTACCCATTCATCAGTTGATAAATATACAGCCACTTCTACAATTTAATTATCGTGAAGTGTACTGTAGTAAATATATGTATGCATATAACACTGTTACATGTTGACTTTAACTCTTTGGGAAGATACTCAGAGGAGATACTATTTTCTATTTTTCAGTTGCTGAGGAACTTTCATACTGATTTACAAGAAGTATTATTAGATCATATTCCCATCAAAAATGTAGAAGGCTCTTTTCCCCTCCACGACCGTGGTAATGGTCAGTCTTGCTGCAGTAAAAGATTATCTCACTTGTTTAGATTGACAATTAGTTAATAGTCACAGACACTGAACATGTTTTCACATACCTATTAACCAAGTGTACTTCCTCTGGGGAGTGTCTATTCATTTCACCTGCCTTTTTTAATGGGGTCTTTTATTTGGGGTGGTTTTTTGTTTGTTTGTTTGTTTGTTTTTTAGGTCTTTATGTATTCTAGGTATTAATCCTTGTCTGAAATATGTGGTAAGTTTTGGTCCATTCTGTGGATTTTCTCTTCATTTTCTGGTAGTTTCCTTTACAGTGAAGAACCTTTTTACTTTGATATAATCCCACTTGTTAATTCTTAGTATTATATTTATTTCAGGCCTTTGTCCCTGGTTTTTAAATGGCCATCTTGTTCTGCATCATCACATCATCTTCCCTCTGTTCGAATGTTCAAATAACCTTTTCTCATTAGGGCACTAAACATACTAAGTTAATGTGCATTCTTACTACTTCAATTAATTTAATCATCTCGGTAAAGTCCTTACATCCATGTAGAGTTGCATCAGCAGTTCCAAAGGTTAGGATTTCAACACATTCTGTGGTGGGTGGTTTTAAAAAATCTAAAACAAGCACTCTGATGAGCTTGTACTAAGATATGCTTTTCTCTAAATTTCTTAAACCTTGGAGTCAATCATTGCCTGTCACTATTTGAAAATTTATTCAACCCTGGTGTCTCTCTTTGCTCCTTTAGTAACTTCAGTTGTCTCATATATTAGATAATCATATCTATTTTTCAACAGCTTTTGGATGTCTTATTTCTCATTTTTCATTTTTGTCTTAGTTTGCATTATTTTTACTGATGTACCTTAAAGTTTACCTATTTTTTCCTCTTCTGTGTTCAGTCTGTTGATAATTCCATTGAAGGAATTCTTCATCTCTGACAGTGCATTTTTCATTTCTAGCATTTGTACTTGACACTTAATTATAGTTTGCATCTGTCTGCCAAAATTTCTACCTCTTAGTGCATCCGTTCTTCCACTAAACATGATAAAATATTAATCATCATTATTTTAAAACCTCTCTCCAAGTATTCTAATGTGTAAGTTGTCCACGGCCCTGGTTCTATTCACTGCTTTACTTCTTGACAATGACTAATTTCTCTTTCTTGCTTTCCCACACACCTCGCAAGTTTGACTGAATGCTGTGCAAAAGAACACTACTGACTAAAGGAAATAGTGTTTATATTCAGAATATGCATTCCTTGTCTTCCATCAGATTGCTAGTGTGTGTGTGTGTGTGTGTGTGTGTGTGTGTGTGTGTGTGTGTGTGTGTTAGGGGTGGGGAAAGGATTTGAACCAAAGAAGGTAATGACAGGTTTGGGTTTTATTTCTGCGATTGTACAGTGAGTGTGTCTTCAGTGTCAAATTTTTCCATCTATGGAGAGCAGTTTCCTTGGGGTTAGACTAAGATGGAGAGGGTTTGACAGTTTTGTTTCATTTTTTCAGTTTTGATGCATTCTAAACTTATGCAATTGCCCTTCCTCTGCATGTTCTTGTCCCGTTCTATTTACTACCTCAGAGGAAAATGTATTCTTTAGTTGATTTTATTGGTACATTTTATATACACATCATGATCACAACCAACATTGAGAATTTGTACCACTACCTGACATGACTTAATTCTCATTCTTTCATTTTCTCAAAAAATGAAAATGTTTTTAATTGATAAGGATCTTCAGCTTGAGTTACTTTCTTGATCTTCTAACAGCTGCAGGAGAACTACATTTCCATCTGATCCACCCCCCTGGCTAGAGATAATCTCCTCCATCCTCACTGGTAGACAGCTTCTATGTTATTTCTTCATAAGTGACATTCAATATTCTTATAGAAAAGCTGAAGACTTTTTTTTCCTTTTCCTCAGGTGCTATTTCTTCTTCATACCAGAGAAGATTCTAGAATGCAGTAGGATGTCATACCTCCCCTTCAGTGGGAAATAGCCACTAGGTAATGGCACCAGCTACCTCCTCATTCTACCTGCTCCTGATATTTCTAATGAACATCTAGTGTAGGCCATGGAAAAGCATGATGAAGGTATACAAACTCAACTGGGGCACCACAGACCAAGATGAAGTCTGTTTTGGTGGCAGAGGTAGGATTAAAAGAAAATCTCAGAATTTTCTTATTGAACATCAAATGAAATTGGAAATACTTACCATAGTCTAAGTAGCCTATACCTCTCATGTCTCATGTATCAGTGTCCTCTCTTGTCATTGTCCTGTGAGGCCTTCCTTCTGTGTTTGTGTTACAAACACAGTTCTTATTTTAAACACTCCCTTGATGTTGAGCTTTGGGTTTTTCTCTCTGAAATACTAGGTCCAACTGCCTGATCAATTACATCCAATAGAAGGGTGGAAGAGAAGAATAGGTAGATAGTTGACGTGAATGCTAATGCTACATCTCAACTGTCATATTTCTGCTAAGTCAAGGAATCTCTTTCCTAGCATCTTTTTTCTGTAGCTACATTATTCTCTACTTCAGCATATTATTTCTTCATGAAAGTTATCAAAAATACATTTCTGTGTAGTTTTTCCTATTTTCTTTTTAACTTATTTATGATCTTTCTGCTCCATTAAACTATAATCTCTCTGAGGCCAGAAAGTAGGTATACTGCTGATGAGAGTATTCTCTTCACGTAAAACAATGATCAGCATCCCATATATTCATCCCATATATACTGAATACATTTCTGAATATATTTTTGGTACCAAGAATCAAACTCAAGGCCTTGCACTTGCCAGGCAAGTGCAGGCCCACTGAGCTACATCACCAGCCCTTTCTTTTAAAAAGTATATAAAAGTATGTTATCTGGTCTTTATGTATTATTATAGATTACATAATATTTCACATTAAGTACTTGCAAGCAAATCATTGCATCCGTATTATGTAAACATATTTAATAATTACTTTAATATTTAGATTAATTTAACAGAACATGCATGAATGGAGAGAGTTGTAAATCAAGCTTTGGTTACATGATAGAATAGAATCCATAAAATCGACCCTCCAGAATTTAAGTAGAGCAGCACTGAAATTACCTTCAATGAGTTTCTACCATTTCTTAAAAATAGAAAATATTTAGGTAAAGAAATATGCAGGTGAATGTAATTTTCTGGGAAAAAATATCTTGAGAAATAAATAAAAGTCAGTTTCCTATTTCATAAGAATCTGTTCTTTGGGAATTGTTCATCTTCATTTTGCAGAATCAAGTGGCTCAGTTATTTTGAGTAAGCATATGTACTTTTTAGTGATTATTCAAACTGAATTGCCTGAGTCTTTTAGGGTCTAGTGCTCACTAAATGTCATACAGAACCAGAAAGAAATGCATAACAAAATTGCAGGGACTCACGAAATTATTAACATTTTATTCTACTGTGAGCAAAAAAATAGCATCAAGTATATTTATATAAGGTAGAATGATGTCTTAGAATCCATAAGGCATTCATGTGCCTGAAGTATGCTCAGGGATATATTGAAAATTTGGTTTAGTTTAAGTTGATACATGAAAAAATAGAAAATTAAAACAATACTACTGATACATGTAAAGAAGACTCTCCATTAACAGATGGCCAGGTGCTCCAAGGATCTTATGCCAACAATTCATTCTTTTACATCTTTAAAATCT
>PVIR01001068.1:61527-138575 GCA_004026965.1 Petromus typicus | reverse complement strand
TCTCTGCTTTCATCTCAGAGATCAGCTCTGATTTCCATTTTACTAGATCTGCTTTGGTTACCATTTCTGAGGGCCCTGGAGACTGGGCTTCACACTTCTCTATCTCCCTTCCCCCTGTGTTACTTGGAGGTGAGGATCTTTGTGTCTGAGATTTGGAGTGTTTCCTCATCTCTGACCTGCCCTGTTTTCTGGCACTGTTGTTCCAAGTTACTTTCCTTTTAATAGTTAGGAATCTTAAAATAGCAGTGTTTCCTGGGTTGCTCTTTGCAGCCTATATTGGGACCAATATAAGCTGACTGGATGTGCTTCTGCAGTTACTGTGGAGAAAATCAGACTCTGACCTGCTAACCTCAGTCCCTGGGTGCTCTTCCGGTGCAGGCCTGGAGGCCAGTAAGCTCTAGCCCCGGCGCAGATTCAGTGACGCAGACTAGGTGCTGCAGTCGCCGTTTCCCGAGCCGCCTGCTGCTAACCTCAGTCCCTGGGCGCTCCTCCGGCGTGGGCCTGGAGGCCAGTAAGCTCCAAACCCGGTGCAGATTCAGTGGCACAGTCGCCGTTTCCCGAGCCGCCCGCTGCTAACCTCAGTCCCTGGGCGCTCCTCCCTTAACTTAATTTTTTAATTGGTTCTTTTGGGTGTATCACTTATTTTAGTCCTTTATATATCATAGATATTAGTCCTCATTATAAGGAAAAGCTGGAATTTTTTTCCCCCATTCTGTAGGTTGTCTCTTCACTCTGTTGATTTTCTGTGCTATATGGAACCTTTTTCATTCACATAATCGCATTTGTTCAATCTTGTTATTTCTTGTACAATTTAACTTCTGTTCAGAAAGCACTTGCCTATATTTATAACTTCAAAAATTTTTCCTGATTTGTCTTTTAATAGATTGAGTGGTTCTGTTTTAATTTTTAGACCATTGATTGTTTTTTTGTTTTGTTTTGTTTTGTTTTGTTTTTTAGGTTTTTTGAGACAGGGTCTCACTTTTGTGGTTTAGGCTGGCCCTGAGCTCAACCTTAAACTCACATCACAGCAATCCTCCTGCCTCTGCCTCCCAAGTGCTGGGATTACAAGCATGAGCCACCACACCCGGCACTGTGGTATGTGGTACTGGTTGCTGCTGGTGTGAGTCTCCACGCCCAGTATGGTTTGTGGTTACCAGGGAATCGATCCCGGGTTCTTGAGCTTGCAAGAAAGGCTCTGGAACTACTGAGCTAACTCCCCGGCCCGCCACTGATCATTTTGACTTTAGTTTAGTACCCAGTGAGAGATGTGGACCCACTTAAATCTTCTGCATATGGATAGTCAATTTTCCCAGCACCATTTTCTAAAAAAGCTCTTTTTTATTCTCTACTTTATATTTTTGTCCCTGAGTCAAGGATCAAATAACTGAATATGTCCAGGTTGTTTCTGAATTCTCTGTTCTGTTCTATTTGTGTATATGTCTGTTATTGTGCCTACAATATGCCATTTTTATCACTGTAGCTTTGTAGTACAACTTTAAATCAAATATTGTGGTGCCTCCTGATTTTGCTCTGGTTGATTAGGTTTGGTTTAACTAATCTGTTTCTTCTGGTTCCATGTGAATTTTAGAATTGTTTTTCCCTAGTTTTATGAGGAATCCCTTAGGTATTCTGATTGGGATTGAATTAAATTAGTAGATTATTTTTAGAAGTATGGCCATTTCCACAACCTTGGTTTGGCCTGTCCAACAAAGGGCACAGTTGCATTTTCTGACATTTTCTTCAGTTTCCTTTATCAGAATATTGTAGTTTTCACTGAGAAGGTCTTTCACTTCCTTGGTTAGGTTAGTTCCTAGATATTCATTTTTTCTTGATGCTTTTATGGGAGATGTTATTTTCTTAATTTTTTTCTCAGAAAGTTCATAATTATGTAGAATTATTACTAATTTTTGTGTGTTGACTATGTATCCTGCTGCATTGCTGAAATTGGTTATTAACACTCTTTGCCTGATTGGTTATTGACAAATTTCCAATCTTTTGATGGAATTTTTTGGGTCTTCTTGATAGAGGATAATGTTATTTGCAAATAATGAAAATATGACATTTTTCCTTTCCTATACATATTCTTTTTTCCCCATTTTCTGTATGCTTATCTTTTCAGACAAGAAAAGTTAGTGTTTAGCCTTCAGGTTTGTGAAGATAACAAAAGGATTTCTGAAGATTTTCAGTTCTTTTTCTAGACAGTTCAATTTTCTTTTTTGAGAAGTTTATCTAAATCCTTTTTCTTTAGCTGGAAAAATTATTTGTTCTATTCTTGATAATTAAAATAAAAGTCACATATTCTTGACTAAACAAAAAGTCCTTAGTACAAAGGAAGTTAGTATTAAGAAAATGTTTTGTTCTGCTTTTCATAATCCAGTTTTCCTAGAATTGGATTATGGAAGGTCTGACAACCAAGGAAGGAAATAATCTAATTGTGCTGATAGATGGACCCAGATTTAGTCAGATAAGGTGAATTAGAATCCTTAGAACCATAGTCACAGTCACCTGATTGTGAGGGCTTGTTTTAGTTCAGATCAAAGATATCTCTTTCCTGAAAGTCTCCTAAGTTCAGAGATGGGGATTTCAGAAAGGATTGGTTTATGAGGGCTCTAACATTATCAGCTGATTAATCACTGGTGGATCTATACTTCCAGGTATTTTTGGAAGTGATTAAAACAGAGGGTGAGGACTGGTTGTAGGATAGGTCATAGCACTGTAGATGAGGAGAGGACTATATCTTATCTTGCTCTTCCCCTTCCTCTGGCTCCTCCTCCTCTGGCTGTCCCCTTTCTGCTTCCCGCTGCCTCGAGGTGGGCATCTTTCCTCTGTCACATTTGTCTTCCACAATTTTTCTGACTCACCACTTATCTAAAGCAATGGAAGCAGGCACACGGAATGAAACCTCTGAAACAATGAGTCAACATCAA
The DNA here is from genome assembly GCA_004026965.1 of Petromus typicus. NCBI lineage: Eukaryota > Metazoa > Chordata > Mammalia > Rodentia > Petromuridae > Petromus > Petromus typicus. Next base: position 135,648 of record PVIR01001068.1, on the reverse strand, counting down.
TCTTTCTTCCTTTACATTGTCATAGTGAAAAAAGCTAACCGTGGTTGAATCCCAGTGGTCCATATTTTTGAGACGCTCCCTGGGCGAATCTTGGGCAGCTGAAATGTTGAGAATAACAGCAATGCACTATGAGGAAATAAAGCCAGCACTGTTCATTTGTATGTCCCTAGGTTGTAGTATATAACTAGGCATTCAGTTGGTTCTTAATCAATATCAAGCAATCAAATAAACACTAGATGGGTTGACTGTTCTTAATTATGCTTTCATTTTTTAATTGAGCTAATAAGTACTCATCTATCTGATTCAAAAAGCGTTTTTAAGTACTTTATATGGATGCTATAGTTTGCATATATATTGTATATATATATTTTTGCATATATATATTCCTCAGGCCTCTGTATTTAAAAAAGCACCCTGGCCTGGTTCTATTTCGAAGATGTAAAGCCTTGAGGTAAATGAATCCTAACAGTATATCTTTGGGTCTCTGGTGGTGTGGCTGTGTGAAGTACTGTGCCTCCTTGGGCTCTTTCTCCCTTATTTTCTGGCCATTCAGTGAGGGATTTTACCTCACTATGTGATTCCACCATGATGTGTCATCTTAGCGTAGGCCCAAAAGCAATAAGGCTAATGGATCATGAACTAAAGCCTCTCATTCTCAGCCAAAATAACCCTTTTATTTTTATAAACTGGTCATCTTACATAGTTGTTATGTTATAAAAAGCCAACTAACACATACGACAAACCACACATTCTTCCAGAAACTATGGATATTATAATAAACAATTCTCATGCCCCTAAGACTTTTATCGTACCCTTCATAAAAGAATCTCCAATTAACAATTGTTATTCACATTGGGAGCAAACTCTTCATTACAATTTAACCCCTGAGGACTCATCATCACGTTCTACTGTTTATTCTTACTTTATGGAGCAGGTGCTCTTAGTCCTACTATTCAAATTTAGCCACAATTTCTAAATCCAGTTTAATTTTCTCCACAGAAAAAAACTTTCTTAACCCTAGTTTGTCCTTTCCCTTCTTATGAACCCAAAGCTTTTATCCCTTAATTGTTTCATCAATTTTTTTGGTGGGGGAAATATATATGTTTACACTTGAACACAAATTCCATGAAGGTAAGAGAGTCTGGCTGTATCTGATTTGCTATTTTCTTTTATTATTTTTTAATACTAGAGATTGAACCTAGAGCTTTCACACCAAACTAAATCCTCATTGCTTCTTAATTTTTGTATTTTGAGATAGGGCCTTGCTAAATTACCTATATTAACTTCAAATTTGCAATCCTCCAGCATCAGCCTTCCAAAGTACTGGGTTTACTGGTATGTGTGCAACTACATCCACTTTGTTTCTTTATATGCAACTAAAATCAGAGTATTCTGAGAAGGAAAATTATAATAAACTATTCTGTCATATTGTTGCAAACTTCATGTTTTTACAAAAAAAAAAAAAAAAAAAAACCAAAAAAAAAAAAAACCCTCCACTCCCCTAATAAATTCTATGCTATATCTTGAGTAGACTTCTCAGATGACTCTAGTATATAGCAAACTTTGAGAAGTACTTTCTGAGACTTCTTTTATGAAGGGTACGATAAAAGTCTTAGGGGCATGAAAATTGTTTATTATAATATCCATAGTTTCTGGAAGAATGTGTGGTTTGTCATATGTGTTAGTTGGTTTTTTATAACATAACAACTATGTAAGATGACCAGTTTATAAAAATAAAAGGGTTATTTTGGCTGAGAATGAGAGGCTTTAGTTCATGATCCATTAGCCTTATTGCTTTTGGGCCTACGCTAAGATGACACATCATGGTGGAATCACATAGTGAGGTAAAATCCCTCACTGAATGGCCAGGTATTTCTCTAATTGTGAAAGCCTCTGTAGTTGAATTCTTATACAAAAAACAATATATTTTAATGAAGTTAGATCTTTATGTCTTATATAAATATTTATCAAATCAATTAGTAAAATCAAGTTGAGTAATATTAGTATAAACACAATTATACAAATGGTTCTTGGGTTTATATTGGTCTCAGAAAGTACTTCTCAAAGTTTGCTATATACTAGAGTCATCTGAGAAGTCTTAATATCCATATCACAACTTGTATCAACTATATCTTGACTGGAAGTGGTACAGAAAAATCTGTATTTTAAAAAAAGACCCAGGTAATTTCAAAATACAATAAAGTTTGATATTAGCATATTTTAAACACATTATTGGAAACTCTGGATTACAGTAAAGCATAATAACTAAATACTTTTAGATACAGAATGCTTGAATTTCAAAGGAGACATGACTATGTGTCCTAAGAATCAATCTTATATTTACGTGTCTTTGATTTGAGTAATTTTAACAAGTACAAAGGATAATTTAAAAAATATAATTTAAGAAATATTTGATGTGTGGTGTGTGAGTTTAGCTATCACATACCATCTCACTTTCCTTTTGGAGGCAGTAAAATGGTAACATTCTAGAGTTTGTCTTCCTATGATATACATCATCAATAAGCAGGAGTCAGATAATCATGTAAAGAGGAAGAAGTTAACCTGAAAATAAGTAACAGTTGTAAGAATGTACAAACAAATTCACAAGAGAAAAAAAAATGAGGTAATTGTGGTCTTCAGAATTTAACAGTAGAATGTAATGTGACATTTCATGCACTGTCACAGTCTGTAGACCTGATAATTATATAAACAAAAATTCTTGGACTAATGGTATCAGAATTGCTAAAAATTGGGTTAAGGTTTTTATTAAAATGTATGTTTCTGAGGCTCTGTCTACACATTTTCAGTCAGAATCTCTTAGTTATTAGGTCATTGAGGCAATGAGTCAAATAAGCCAAAGCTGATCAGAAGAGTTTAAGAAGGGCACTACATATTGGTTAGGGGAGCAATTCAGAGGAGCTATGTGTCCTGGTACTTGTATCCATAAAGTCCATATGCCAATAATCCTAGCCACAATCACGTGCCTACTCTGAGTTGTGTCTACATTTGTTTCCCTTTGGCATAAGGCAGCAGAGTTGCTGACTAACTGACCAACATGACTATGGGTGAAATCAGTTCCTGGAGAAAGAAAGTAAACACAGAAAGTCAGCAAAATGTGGACCTGACCAGCAGAAAACACCACAGGTACTGTAAGCTACTCTAAAAGTGACTCCTTCATGGAATACTAGAGTTGAAGAAGAGGAAACTCAGTGCAGGACCCACTATAATGGTGGGCTATAATGGCTGAATTTGTGGAGGGATTATTTAAGACTGAGCCACATTTATTCAGAACAACTTCACTTCAAGGATTCCAGTGTTATTCTCCCACAGTGACTGGAAGAAATACCCATGGAGAATATGTGAGCTAGACCTAACCTACACGAGAAGTTTCAGTTAGTCTGGAAAGGACATAGGCCTTGACCTCTATAGTGAGAAACCAGGCCTAATGAATGTGGGTTTCACAGAAAACTGAATCTGAACGTGCAAAACAGAAAGTGTACAGAAAATGTGAATATACATTTCAAGAAAATAATTAGAATCCATAAAAAGTATCAGGCAGGAATTCTGCACATTTAAAATTGTCTTGAAACTGAGCAGCAGAAGTGACCAATAGGAGGTAGTGACAGAACTAGAAGATAATACTATTTGTGACTAATTATTGAGTTACCTTAAAAATAACAAGAGAATGTGAAAAATGGATACAATAGCTTCTGCTTAACCCAAAGATGACTAATCTGATTAACTGAAACTGGTAGTGCAAATGGCATAAAGACTCATTTAAGGAAATAATAGAAAAAATTCCAAGTATTGGAAAATAATTTAACATACAGTGAAGTTAGGTATATAGAACCCCAGATGGCCACAATCAGAAGAGAACTACAGCATAACACATCCTAGATAATACCAGCAGCATCAGAAGTTCTGGAGATGAGAAGAAGGTATGTATTTCCTGAGAAGTTCATGATTATGAAACCAGCACTCCAAAAAATTATCAAGACCATCTTAGAAAGAGATAATGAAGCCACAATGCCAAAATATCTAGTAGAATGAATACCTCAGTCAGGATAAGCAGTGACATAGAACAGAAAGAAAGGGAATCAGCAACAGGAAAATAATACTGTAACAGAAGTAAGTCAGCATATTCCAGTAGTAAGTCTCAGTGTAATAGTCTCAATTCCCCCATCAAATGACACAGATTATCAGAATAAATTCAGAAACAATCTGATGGTATGCTACTAAAAAATGTAAACCAAAAAGAAATTCATGGACAAAAATAATGAAAGAATGAAAAACAATAAATATTTCATTTACTAGGAAAGCCTTGGAGAAAGAGAGAAAGAGAGAGAACATAAGTACCTATCCTATATTCATACAAATTGTAGTTAAAGCTGAAACTGACCAGAAGAACCTAAGAATGTGATTATATAATGGTTAGGGGAGCAATTCAGAGGAGATGGGTGAAATGACAGAGCAGAAAATACCACCTACTCAGTCTCTCCAGGACAAAGTGTCTACAGTCTGGAAAACAATAGCTTAGAGAAGAACTCAAGTGAGTGTGGGGAATATGCAAACCACAAGGAAGCTGACAGGACAGAAGAAAACGGGAAAAAGTGATAAGAAGAAATAGAGAAAGACACAGAAGAGAAACTATCTGGTGTTGCCAACAGCAGCTGGGCAGCCACCAGCTGGGAGGGAAAGGGAAACTAAGAAGAGCTTCTCTGCTCCTGAGGAACTGGAGAGCCAGACGGCAGGAAGAACATGAGACACTGTTTCCTGAGCAGCGAGCCAGATTCAGTAGTTGGTGCAACACCCCAGGACAGTGTATGGAGCAGGAGCTGGTAAGAATGCCACTGCGTAGGATGACTGGGTTCTTGAACCTCAGCCCGAGAACAACCCCTTGGCTGCTTCCCACTGTCAGGTTCATAGAACGCAGTCACAGAGGCTCCTGGCAGCTGACAAGCAGATTGGTTGGAATCTCACCGAGAGCCACGGTCTGGTGATCACAGACTTACATCTTGTGTTCAGCCTGTGTGACATGGACTAAAAGCTCACACTGGCACATGTGCTCTACACTGACCTCTGTTCTGGGGCCAGTCTGCCTCCGCAGACTTCCTGAGTAAGCAAAGATGCATGCTAGTCTGAGCTCTGCTCCTTCTCCCAAGCCTAAGGAAAGGAGCACTCTACCCCAAACAATGGGAAACTCTTTTACTGTTCATTTTTGATTGCATTATTTATTGCCCAATTTTATATTACTTTTTTAAAATTTAAATTTTTATTGGTACATTATGAATACACATCATCATCACATTCAACATTGTGAGTTTGTACCAGAACATAACATAACTTGATTCTCATTTTTCCCTTTCCCCCCATGCTGCAACCCCCTCACCCCATATGCATAATCTTTGTTTCCTTTTTTCTTTATTACTGTCATATTTTCCCCCTCGTTATTTACCCCTATACCCTCTTTCTTTTTAAATATTTTCTATTTCATAATATCAATTATACATACTATATAACTCATTTACATCTTCATTTTCTCATACCAAAGAAAAGATACAATAGTTACACATCTGTAACCTATTTATTTCACTTATGAGGATATCCTTAAGGTACATCCATTTGAATATAAATGACTCAATCTTATCATTTTTAATGGCAGAGTGATACTCTATTCTATAAAAGAACCACATCTTCTTTATCCAGTCTCCAGTTGATGGACATTTGGGTTGTTTCTAAGATTTATCAATCACAAACTGAGCTGCTATAAACACAGGTGCACATATGTCACTGTGATATGAATCTTTTAATTCTTTTGTGTATATACCTAGCAAAGCAATGGCCAGGAGGCTGTGAAGGAAAAGAAACCTTTCTCCACTGTTGATGAGAATGTAGACTCGTACAACCTCTGTGGAAATCAGTATGGAGATTCCTCAAAAAGCTAGGACTGGAGGTCCCATATATTACTTTTAATTTTAAAAATTTTATTATTTTTGCTGTTTTCCTTCTTCTGTACATTTTCCTCATACACCTTTATTCCTTCATTTATCTTTTCTTTTATAGGCATGTCTGTGTGAGTGTGCTTCACTTACTCTGGCCTGCTTTTGTCTCCCAATATAGTTTCTAGGGAGTAAGGGAATTCTCTCTTGTCCATTACTATCCTTCCTGCCTTTATACATACCTCTCCACTTAACCTCTTTTTCCTATGTTACAGTCATTCTCAGTTTTACTTTTCTTTCCAGTTTTTCAATTGTCTTCTTTAAACTTCTTCTCTACTACTTAGTCATACCGTCTATTCCCTTCCCAATGTCACATGACTAATTTTGTGCTAGTTTTCTCTCTTACTCCTTTCTAAATATATAACAATGTACTTTTGACATTGATAGCCAATACGAAGACAGGATTTTGATGTTGAGGACAAAACAGTGAATTATGGCAAAGAGCTCAAAAAAGTCAAAAATAAAAAAAGAATGAGATGACAGTAAGAAAACTAATCTAATCCAAACTGGAATTACAGAAAAATTGAATGAAAGCTTTTGAGGGGCCAGGGATTGAGCTCGGTGTACTTCACCTGTTTAGAAAGTGGAAGGCCATAAGTTTGATTCCTGTTATGGAGGATGGGAATTGACCATATCCAGCATCCATTCATGATAAAAAAAAAAACCTAAATAAAATTGGTATAGAAGAATGTTACTTAATGTGATAAAAGCAATTTATGATAGTTTCCAAAATTATATTAAATAGGTTAACACTGAAAGTTTTCCCTCTAACGTCAGGAATAAGACAAGGATGTCCATTATCGCCACTCCCGTTCGATAGTTAACACAGTCAGAGCAATCAAGCAAAAGAAAGAAATTAAATTGATATGTATAGGAAGGCAAGAAGTGAAATTATCGTCTACATGTACAACTGAAAATTACACCAAAAGCTCCTTAGAATTAATAGCCAAATTCAAAAGTGTAACAGAAAAAATAATCAACACACAAAAATCAGTAGCATTTCTGTGCACAATAGTCAACTCAGTGAGAAATTAGAAAGGTAATAGTATAAACAATAGCACCAAGAAAACTTAAATACTTAGGAATTAACCAAGGAAGTGAAAGGCCTCCACAGTACTCAGAAAAGGAGATCATAGAGTATATCAGAAAATGGAAATATATTCTCTGTTCTTGTATAGGAAGAAATGTCAAAATGTTCATAATTCTATAATTTATATAGATTTATTATAATCAAAATCAAAATAGTAACAGTATTCCTCACCAAACTAGAGAAAACCATGATAACATTCATAAGGAAGTGGGAGAGACCCAGCATAGCAAAAGCAATCCTGTGCCACAAAACCAAAGCAGGAAGTATCACAAACCCATTTTTCAAGTTACCTTATATGGTTGTAGTGATTAAAAAAACAAAACAAAACATGATTCTGCTCAAAAACAGATATATGGATCAATGGAACAGAATAAAGGATGCAGAAATAAACCCGGGCACATTCAACTTTCTCATTTTGGACAAAGGGGTAAAAAATAAGCACTCGAGAAAATAAGCACTTTAATAAATGGTGCTGGGAGAATTGGCTACCTCACTGCAAAAGACTGAATCTAGACCAATGTATCTCACCATATACTAAAGTAAAATAAAAATGGATTAAAATGCAATGTTAGAACAGAAACAATCTGCTGAAAAACAAAATAGGGAAAAATTCTGAAGACATAGCCTTGGGCAAAGCCTCTCTGAGCAGAACTTCAGTGGCATGCGGAGCCAAAATAGGTCTGTTGGGAGAGCATTAGACAGAAGAAAGTCAGTGATACAAGAAGTTGTACCAAGAACTAACAAATCAGATATCAAATTTAAAAATTTCTGCCCAGCAAAAGAAATGACTGACACAATGAAAAGATCACCTATGAAGTGGGAAAAAAAATTTTGCCAATATTCTTCAGAGGACCAAAATGTAAGAAATAGTAATGGTACATAGGGAGATAAATCTTTTCAAAGGGAAAAGAATGAAGAAATGTAGGGTTGAGGGAAGGTGGGAGGGAAAGGGAAAGCAAAAAGAACTAATATGTATCATGTATAGACCAACTCTCCACCAGGAATCTAATCATGATGTATTGAAAATGTACTAGTAAAAATAAAACTGAAAAATAACCAAAAAGTAAAAAAGAGGGAAACACATGAACCTACTTGCTCACCTACTAGCACAGAAGATAATTTGTACACATTACCATAGTTAACTCTACCATAGATTCTGCAAAGTATTAATGTTTCCATGTTCAGATGAAAAAAATCGGCCTCAAAAAGATTAATTTCCTAGAAAAGTAGAGCTGTCACTGGCAAAGCCAGAATGTTAGCTTAGTTCCAACAAGCTCTGGGATCCAGATTTTCCACTGAAGTCATAGAACCTTGTTTGCATATTCATTCTTGTCCTCCCACATCTTCTTGTTTGGCTAATGATCCTTGCGTCCTGCAGTGGCAAGTTCCGTCTTTAAGAAAACAGGGTTAAAGAATACTGATGTGATCCAGAAGGAAATGACAGCCTCCTCCCCCGGAGGATTGCCTCATGCAACTGGGTGGAGAAAGGGAAACAGGAGAGCTTTGATGAACATTTGGGAACACTGGAAAAGCTTAGCAGATAGATTACTCCAATTTGAATGAGTCCCAAGCCTGAAGAAAATGAGCCTCTGACATCAGGATTTTCCCCAAAATTAAAGCACTTTAGTCTTAGAACATTATTCCATGAGCAGAGATGTCTGTTCCACATTTCCAGAAACACATAGGAGAGATTGAACAATCTACCACAGATAAGGCCGCCTTTGGAACTATGTCTTCTTAAGCATTTGTAGCACTTCCTTCCATCTGGGCCAAGAGTGGGTGGCAAGATCTTGGTGGCCTGATCTGAGGAGCTATGTGATTCACTGCTGTGCCCTCAGCAATTCTCCAGCACTTCCCCAGCTGCTGCTCCATCCACATCCTTGATTTACATCATTAATATCTCATTTGAGAAATTTGAGAAGTCATCAGACTCACTGGCTTCTACTTCAGTAGCTTTGACTTAAATTACACCACTGGGTCAAGGACAAAGCTGTATCTATTGCAGTAAGACGAGTCCATTCTGCGGCTAAAGAATGTTTTCAGCAAGTGGCCTGCACCCTGCTGGTCAGTAGGGCAAAGCCCTCCTTACTGTGAGCAATGCAATGATAATGGAATTCCTGAAGCAGCTCCTCTGATATTTTCTATTGCAAGTGCCTGTGATTCTTTACTGCTCCACATTCCTAAACCCACACCTGTCCTTTCCACCAGATGGAAATATTCTAAGGCAGAAATCAGTATACTATTTTCTGATCACAGTCTTCTCTTCCTTCAACTCCATTAGTCACAAGAGGTCATTTTAACCAACTCCAGATTTCTAGTCTTTTTGCAAAACTGCCTTCCAATCTCCATATGCTAACCTTGACTTGGATTCATTTGTTTATTCATGCAAGCCTTACTTGTGCTGCATTATTTTATTCATTTCATCTTCAGCACCTCCAACATTTCACCCCATCTCCCTCCTTAACTACCTAAGTTGCAAATATTTACATTGGCACTATTCAACTATCTGCTTTCTTCATCTCTACAACTGCTTCTTAAAATATTGGGAGACACAAAATTCTGCACATTAGTAACTTTTGAGCTAGGTATTCACCACCACTTCAGTGTGTGTGTGTGTGTGTGTGTGTGTGTGTGTGTGTGTGTGTGTGTGTGTTTGTGTGCATGTTTGTGTTTCCTAATAATTTTTCTTTCCCACCCCGCATAGTTGACACTCCAAATCACTGATTGCTTCTTCAAGTTCTCTGCACATGTGGCCTATTTAATAGCAGTGATTGTAGAGCACATCAGAAATAATCTCCTAACTCAGTTTCTTTCTCGTAATTGGTCACTCTGACATTTCTTTATTCATTATTGTCTCCTTGTCTATATTCCCAAGAAAAGTTCTGGTCTTCTTATCTCTAAAAAATACTTCTCTTGTCCACTCCATTTCTGTCCATTCTTCCCAGGAGTTTCCCTTATTAATTACTTCATTTCTCTTCTATATTCAGACTTTTTATCTAATATCTCCCATTCTACAGTTTAAAAATCTGAACTAAAATTTAAAGACTTCTTTTATCCTGGTTATTTAGCAAACACAAATAAAAGCATTTGTTTTATTTTTAGGTACTAAAAATAATTGGTTTTTTAAGGTACTATTTCAAGTATTTTATTGCTCATTTAAGACTTTAATAACACTATAGTTACTTTTTGTAGTTTTATATATGATAAATTTGAGACAGTAAGAAGGCTGAAAACCTTCTCAAAGTCATGGGATGGGGCCCAGGAAGTCAGGCCCAGAGGCCACCAAGTTGCTCTGTGTTCTCCCTGCATCACCCCACCTCCTCCTTTTACTTCTCAAAGAAGGGTTTCAAGAGGAGGCATTGCTTTCACTTTGCTGATTTGAACTCTTTTCTGCTTGGGGATTCTTGAATTTGTTAAAGGTCACCAATGACTCACTTCCTGGTTGTTCAGTTCAAGGACCTCTCTCTTCCTTCCTTTTTCCATCCCCTCCCTCCTTCTCTCTTTCTTCCTTTCCTTTCTTCAGTGTACAGAATGGCTCAGTCATTCTTGATTTGTGACATATTCATCATTGCTCCAATCAAGTTTCACTTTTCTTTAGTTACTTTGTATGATGAATTATTATTAAAAGATTGCCATGAAGTAAAACCTCAGGCCTCAAAAATACACGTTTGCTGATATGCCAAATCCCTCCACTGTACCCTCTTACTCCCTCCACACAACTATACCATTGTATGTCCTAAATACCATGTTTATAATTCCTTTAAGTTAGTTTTTAACTGTGCTTTTGTTTTAAAATTAGCTCCCTGGAATCATTCTTTTCACTTACCATTACATTCACAGTGTTGTATGTCAACTGACATCATTAACATTTTACTGCTATGTTACAGATGACTTTCTGAACAGGACACCTTTTATTTATTCACTGCCCTACTGATGCAGACTTGAGTAATAAACTTTAGGCTTTATATTATTACTTAGGTTCTCAGTTGTATTTGCTGACATCTTCCTTTCTGAAGATTATTTCCCTTCTTTCACTTTCTTCATTCTATCCAACCATTCTTCACAGAAACATTTACTAATTCATCTTTCTCCTCCTTCTGTTTAGATAATTGTGTTACTCAAGGTTCCTTAATTGGTTCTCTCAGCTGTTTCCTAAACTCCCTGACACATCGAGGGAAAGCAGAAGTTTGCGGTGTCCGTGGCCATGGCTTGTGAGCTTCTGCACCTCCAGTTTACTCCTCTGTGCCTTTCTAAAGTTAGAATCTTACATCAAATCCTCCAAACCAACCTCAGTTCTCTCATGAATAAGCTAGAGGAAGCAATTATACTCACTCCATGATAATGAAAGAGTTGAAGGAGGCAGCCTGTGAACAGTGGAGACCAACTTCCAAAGCAAGGAAGAGCTGGACAAATGAAAGCTATTGTCATTCCTAGTGCTCTGCAGTTTGACAAATGTAGTAACTTCTCAACCTATCTTAACATAAACAACAGAACAGTAGGGGTATAACCAAGGAAGACCAATGAGGTATATAATCAGAAACCTTTGTTCTGGAGATTGATTAGTCTCAGCAGAGTACTTATGGGTTCCAAATTTGGCCCTCTGTGGGAAACTGTAAAAAGTGCTGTCTGTGTCCAAGTTATTCAATCCTGTATGTCAAAACAGTGAAAGATTGAAAAGCAAATTGAGTCTTTTCTGAATGTCCATATAAGGTTTAACCCACATTTTAATCATGGATAGGTAGAATGTTAAGAAAGGCAGGCAACTGTACCTAGACAAAGAACTTGGACTCCAAACACTTTAAACTACCACAAAGTTTTTAAACCAGTTTTTCATAAGAACACCTGGTGGCAATGTTCATATCATTCTAGCCAAAGAGGTCTGAGAGGATCTTTTGTCACTATCAATTTGGCATTGTAAACTGACAAACAATATTCATGAAAAGAATTATAGAACAATATTGAAAGAAACATCTGTTGTGTGTCTCTTCTCCCTTCCCAGACAGAGGTCTGAAAGGACTGCGGACTAGCTGGAAAGCAACATTATAGAAGCCTGAGTGAATGCTGGTCAACAGGAATAATATAAAACATAGTACTCAGTGAGATGGAACAAAACTTGGTATACATCCACTTGAAAGGAACTTGTAAATCCACTTCATAAGGAACAAATCAGAGACACATACTAGAACTTATCAACACGGTGCTCAGATCAGCATTCTGATATTGATAAACTGGGAACAACACAAATGTCCACAAGTAAACATAGACCAAATAACTTCTGGTACAGCGATATACTGAAAAGTTATTGCAATCAAGAGCTAACATAAACATATCATTGCAAGTAATTCTTGCCATGAAAAAATATTTATGATATAAAACGGAGTGAGAATAAAATCTTAAGGCATAATATAGAAGAAAATGACAGTTTTGTAAAACATAAGATTATATGGATGACTGTGGGTAGAAGAGGGAAATACATTAAAAATATTGATCTCTAAGAACTGTTGGTCAAGTATTAATATTCACATTGATGAACTAATTTTTCGTATTAGTCATTATCTTATGATTGTATAATCTTATGGTAGAAAAGGTTTTATAGTTGAAAATAATAAAGAAAGATAGCTAACTTGGCAAAAGGTTAATTTCTAGGCATAAACTTGAAGGATAGAAAGAGAACAGACCTCACAAAAGAAAGGAAATAAGTAGAATAAAGGTATGTCATATGTAAGAACCTAGTAACCTTAAGGGATGCAAACGTCATATGCCTCAAGCAGGAGCTAAGATGAATAAGATCAACAAGAATGAAGATGGAGAAAGCTAAATTAAAGGATATGGTGGAGGGGCTCTTGGGAGAGGTGAGGGGAATTTAAGAAAGAAATAAGTTGTATTATTTGTACCCAGTCCCTAAGATGTTTATAAACAGCACGTGCTAAAACATGTACTTATAAAAAAGGAGCCACATAACATAGACAGAAGAACCTTAGCAGGGTAATGAAAGAAAAACGTAGGCACAGTTTAAGAGTAAAGTCCCAATGAAGACAGACGGACTTGAAAAAATACCTAGTGGTGGCATCTGCCCAGAGACAACCTGCAGAGTACAGTCCCAACCTCACCCCTTACTTTTCATCATCTATATTTGTTACATGAGGTTTAGAAACAAATTCTACTTAAAAATCATTTCCAAGAACAGATTTTGTGCTCTACTTCCACACTGTTAACCAGTCAAATTTGCTCTGTTTTTGATGAGTATGTTTTTATAAAATCAAGTGCACGCTGGCAGTGAGCTGTACTATTTTGGGAAAGGGGAAATGACTAAGCATGGCCAGAGAGGGAAACATATCATATATTGCTATGTCAGCATTCATGAAGCTCATCAGGACACAGCTTGGTTATCCAGAATTCATATCAAGAAAGACTTCTTGTGGGTGAAACATAACCTGCCCAGGTGGGAGGGGAGCCACACAAGATATAAGCGTAGAGCGTGCTGAGCACTTTCAAGTCTGGACATGGAAGAAGGTGATGAGAATAAGGAAGCGTGGAGATGTCACAACTTAAATCTGCCTAATGTGAGTCATGAATGCTCTTCACTTCCCACAGATATACTGCATTTGTCTAACAATTGTACGCTGGAGGTGTGTGTGTGTGTGTGTGTGTGTGTGTGTGTGTGTGTGTGTATGTGTGTGTATATGTTTGTGTGTCTGTACACATTTGCTGAGAAGTTATTTAAAAAACAGCTTCTTCTGAAAATAGAGAGCAGGGGCTCATCTTAAATTGATATAGCTGTTAAATGGGAAAAAACAAAAATATCTGTATTTGTATGAGATGAAAAAGAATTTAAAACAAAAATAGTATTAGAGTGGTGAAGAACATCGCTATATAAAAAAATGAAAACTTGATGTTATTAGGAATACAATATTCAACATCAAGGCATCTAACAAGTCTTGAAATACATTTTATTTTTTAAATTTTATTTAATTTTTTTAAGGTTTTTTGAGACAGGGTCTCACTTTGTGGTTTAGGCTGGCCCCAACCCCAGCCTCCAACTCACATCACAGCAATCCTCCTGCCTCTGCCTCCCGAGTGCTGCGATTACAGGCATGAGCCACCACGCCCGGCACTGTGGTATGTGGTCCTGGTTGCTGCTGGGTGTGGGTCTCCACGCCCAGTATGGTATGTGGTTACCAGGGAATCGAACCCGGGTCCTTGCGCTTGCGAGACAGGCGCCGGAACCACTGAGCTAACTCCCCGGCCCTTGAAATACATTTTAAAAAGGGGGAACAAAGAGAGTAAAATTATCAAGGTACCATCATAAGAGATGACTTCAATGTCTCAATTATTAAGTTAGAAACATAAATCAGGAAAAGCAAAGAATTGTATAATACAAAAACACTATTCTTGACCAAGTAGTCACATATGACACCTGCATTTCTGTCTTGAGAGAAGAAACACATTTTTCTCAAACACACGTAAAACACATCTAAACTTTGACCATGTACTAAACCACAAGAAAATCTTAACATTTTTATAAGGATAAAAGAACCATGATTTTTTTATCATAAGTTGAAGTTACAGATTCAATTTAAATATATTTATTTAGAAATTCACATATTTGCAACTTATAAGAAATTTCTATATACTATTTAGTCTATGAAAAAGTCATAAAAGTTACAAAAGGCTCTAAATGATAATTTTAAAAGAATAAAACAATTTGTGGAGTGTAAAATGACAATGGCTTAAAGTAAATGTTTAACTATAAACACTATAAAACCAGTCTGGCTAAAAATAATGGGTTACATGTGTGTCCTAATGAACAAAATGAAAGAAAACAAAACAGAAAAAGAAAGCTAGAAAAAGCACAAAATAAGCCCCTAATAAATAAAAAAGAAATACTTAAAATTTGAGTAGAAATCAATGAAATAGAACATAGACATTCAATTGATAGCAAAAAAGAAGCCTGGTTGTTTAAAGGAAAATAAACAAAATAGAGAAAATTGGCAAGATCAGTTTCCTCAAGAACTGAGAAAGCATTTATTAGTAATGTTATGAAAAAAAGAAAAAACTATATATCTGTACCTAAAGCAGTTAAAAAGATAGTGATAAGTAATAATAAGTGAGTAATGTTGAATCCTTAAACAAAATGAAGAAATTACTAGAAAGATATACTGGAAGTGATTCAAGATAAAACAGTAATGTCCATCTATTCCCTAATTGTTCATGTGTGAAAGAGTCATTGTCCTAAAATACCAACTCCAGTCCTAGAGGGATGGATGGCATACGAAGGACTTGGGTCCCATGAGGTAGCTTGGCAGCAAGGTAGGTCCCAAGCTAAATTCTGAAACACTTGGCTACTCAACATGTATGATAGTCAACAGATGAAGTAACAGCTACTGTTACAGTTTAGATCGAGTATCTCCCCAAAATGTGTATTTAGTGGTGATGCTTTTGAAAGATGATGGGATCAAGGAGTCATACACACAGCCACGGGTTAACCCACTGATGAGTTCATCGCTGCATGTGCTCTTGTGCGCTGAGGCCTGGTGTGAAGGGGTTCACTGAGAATATGACTCGGAAGAGTGTGTCCTCGTCCTGTGTCCCCCCTCCTCCCGCTTTCTGGCCTGTGGTGATAAACAGCTCTCCTGTGCCACACTCTTTCTTCTGCAGTGAGGGCCAACCTGCGCTGAATGCATGGAGACTGAGACCAAGGTAGGTTTCGCCTCCTTTAAGTTTCAGGTGTTGAGTGTTTCATCCCAGCAATGAAAAAATGATTAAAACGAGCTGATATCCATTGAAGATTCTCTGAGGACTATATTGAGAAAGAAAACCTATGTAGAACTTTAGCTCCACATGTGATATGTCCATAAATGAAGATCTCAAAGTTGATGGTTTTAGACTCAATCCCTTTAAAGTTTGCTGGGCTGGAAACCAGTGACACTTAGCTGCACAAAAGCAGATTATTCGTTCATGGTGAATCTGCTCTCTTCTATTACTCCTTCCAAGGACCGCTTCTTTTCTCCACATTTGCCAGTCCACGGGTGCTTTCTTGGCCTGGGAGATAGGGGAAAGAAAAGTTTTAATGTTTCCCCTTTTGTTTTGAAGTTCACAGCTCAGGAAGGCTCCTTCTATGGATTTATTTTTACTTTGTAATGGTGACATTGCAGAACCCTAAAAGAGTAAAAGTGGGGAATAGGAATATATCTATTATTACTATAGAGTATCTTCCTCATGTATATGGACACAACTGGCTATAAAACAAGGAGTTGCATCTTATAGCACACCCCCATGCAAAACTAAACTGACATGACTGGGTGAATAGAGACATTTCAATCAAGGTGCATGCCCTCAATATTCATTCTGTGCTGCATGCTAGTAAAAGCTTTGAGATTGACAAGTATAATCAAGTTATAAGTGAGGACAGCCACTGCCTCAGATAAGGTGACTTTATCTTCAAATTTTTGTTGTTGTTGTTGTTATTTTTGTTTTTGTTTGACACAGGGTCTCGTTTTGTAATTCAGGCTGGCCCTGAGCTCAGCCTCAAACTCACATCACTGCAATCCTCCCGCCTCTGCCTCCCGAGTGCTGGGATTATAGGCATGAGCCACCATACCTGGCACTGTGGTATGTGGTACTGATTGCTGCATGCCCAGTATTTTATGTGGTTACCGGAGATCGAACCTGGGTCCTTGCACTTGCAAGACAGGCACTGGAACCACTGAGCTAAATCCCTGCCCCCCTATTTTCATTTTTATTTGTAAGTTTGTCAAGGAATGAAGAAGCATGATCTGCTTAAAACTTGCTCCTCAAGCAATTCTCTCATCACTAACTTTGAAAGGATAGAATATCAAAAGACTTTTGTTTAGAAGGAAATTCTCCTTGGGAATTTTGGAATTCAAGTTAAACTTAAAGTTGGGTTTAGGGAGGGGTTAGTGTCTTGGGAATCTCAATACTGGGAGAGGGATTTTTCCATTTCCTCAAAAAGAATTTATAAGCTCAAATAACATTTATGTAATTCCACACACAGAAGACAAATGGAAAATAGGCTAAATCATCTTGATATTTTCTTGGCAGGAAGAATAATCTATATTTGTTTTAAGTATCTGGAGAGTGATTGAGAGGATTATTTATCTCTGACCCTTGAATAGTCATACTTATTCAGATTAAATTCAATCTTTTAGCCAATATTTCAAGCCAAATCCAGAGGTTTAGGGAAGGGATAGAACTGTTTAAAAGCTTTGTCTGGATTATGGTGCATATATTGGAAGAGAAGATAGGAGAGGTAAGCTTAGAGGTTCAGTATCAGGGAATGGACACTGAGAGAAGAACCTATCTGAAAGCAGTCATGTCATGCACACAGATTATTTTCTAGTGGCTTCCACTCTTTTTATACTGTCATGGTCAGCTTTTTGTGTCAGAGCACAAGAATTTCTTAAATGCCTGCTTTGGAAGATTTCTTTCTTGAAGCTTTGCACTTTGACCTCTTCATTGAAGACCTAGTTTTAAATTTTGGGTAGACTCTTTGGGTTCTAATATTGAATAACTTTCAGTCCCTTACATTCTTCAACTGACATCTTTCTTCTTTTCCTTTTTGGTCTCAATGCTTTCAATAATTTTATCTTTAGTTTCATGACTCCATAGCCAACTCTGTTGTCACACTTGTTTGTTTGCTTGTTTGGATCAAGACAGAAGTCATGTCCCCTTGTGCAACATCTACATGGGACGCTCCATAAACCAGACTGCTTCCAAGAGCAGGCCTGGGAGCTGAGTGTACTGTGGTTTCAGACCCACCACAAGTATCTCCTCTTCTCTGTGGGTAGCTGCATAGCCTGTTCTGGACCATTAACCACACCCATGAGCTGACTTTCTCTGCTGTTGTTTGCAGAGAAACAAGTCCCAATAATATGCTACAGATAATGCAAACCGATGTCCACTCTTCAAAAGTAAAGCAGCTCACAGCACACACAGTACTTGACATAGGTCGGTTGTCAGGACTTTAGGATTCTCTTTAATGGCTGTTCAGTATGAAAATGAAGCAAGAGTCATGCTCTAAATGGCTCTTTTGTAGGCTAAAAAGTTCAGATTCCCATTGAAGCTCCTACTCAGTGAAAGGAAGTGTTGTTGACTGTGAGAACAAGAGAAGATTATTTTCACAGATGCCAGAAATCTGCTAAATACTTCAGTGTGGGTATGGTGCAGCTTTAGCACATGACATGGGCTTCTTCAGTTTTAATTAAAGACAGTAGCTATCCATGACATGTAGAAGTTAAAGATTTCAAGAACTATGATGGAAAGAATTACAGAACTCTCGAGTCAGGCTCATTCCTCAGACTGGAAAGAAGTTCTGAGCAGGCTATCCCTGACTCTGTCTTGTGCCCATTTGTATCTCTGGCACCTTATGACATTTGACAGAAGTATTTGTTTAAGCTCTGTATTCTATAGAGAACCTGAGATCTAAGTTCCACTAAAGGGGTGACATCTCAGAGGTATGGAAGCTTGTGGAATTCTGTGATTTTCTTTGAGTGCTGTTATGTTATAGTCTCATACTTGACCCCTTCAGTCATGGCAGCACATTGTAGACTGGAACCTGAGCGGTGAAGGAATCATCTTCTGTCTTCTCTCAAAACCCAATAACTTTTCTGCTATTCTCTGTCATGGCTTTGATACTATCATGGGCTGATTATCGGAGCACCAGCTGTGGCTTCCTTATAAAGTCTTTTTTGTTTTTATTTTTTTCGATGTCATTAGTGAATATGAGTCCAAATGAAAATACTTTTATCTTCTGTTTCCTGCCCTCTAACCAAATGTCCTGACCACAGACATAATTTAGAAAGGACAAGCTTCTGTCTCACTCCTTTAGTCTATTTTTGCTAGAACTGCAAGCATTGCTGGGGCCCTGAGTGGTGAGACTGTTTGCCAGATGTGTTCAGAGCCTTTCTTTCCTTTCCAAGGTTGTAATGCAAGCTTAACTCATGAATTGCAGATCTCTTTTGAAACAATGCTTTAACACAGGGAAACAGACGAAATGGAACCTATCATTTCATTTCAGTAAATAGTCTAGCTATGTCATTGTTACTGCATTCAGGTACCTTAGTGGGAAGACTAAAATTGCCTCTTGATGATGCTTTAACACAAAATAAAATGAAACCTATTGTTTCATTTAAGTAAATAGTGTTTTTTTTTTTTTTTTACTCTTGTCATAAACAGTAACATTCTGGACATTGTCCAGCAAAAAAGTATCAGTGCGCAAAATTGCTGAGCTGAGAGAGATGATTAAAAAAATCATAATATGATGCAAGATGTTTAAGCTTCTAAAATCTTGTTCAGGTGTCTGTGTCTGAGATGCTTTTGTGTGGCTTGAGGCTACACTGCTGTCTTTAGCAAGGTCTTTTGCTTTCTGAGTCAGACTTGTGGTGTCTGAGTCAGACATATCTCAGGGTGATCTCCTGATAGCCCTAACATCAGGACCCGATGGTGGTTCTGAGATGCACAGGAAATTGTTGTTTCTCTTGAACATGAAATTTTGCCTCATTAAGCTTCTTGAATAAAGTGACCAATCACTTTGCTCTTTCTCAGTACTCTACTCTTTGAATGTTCTTTGCTTCCCCTGTTCTCCTTGTTCAACGACAGCACTTAACATTCACTAAGATTTTAGGAGAGAAAATGGAATACTGAGCTAAAAAGCATATTATTCAGGGTCAAACCATCATATTTCAAAGCCTGAGAATGCTCTACATGGAAGAGTGAGAGTTTTGTATATTTAATTACTCAGTCTTTCTTTGTCTTGGTATCTTCGCCCATTAAATGAGGCTAATGACTCTACCTTTCCCAGAGGACTGTGTGAAATAATATGTATAATGTGTTTTGTCTAGCATTGGTAAACCCACATTAATTCTAGCTACGGCACTGTTACCACATTCAGGTACCTTAGTGGGAAGACTAAAATTGCCTCTTGACATCTGCCTCTTCATACTCATGCTTTTGTATGATCTCCTCATCTTGAAAGTGAATAGGCCCTGTTAGCTTCTAGCATATAGAACATGGCTAAACTGATGAAATGACATCCCTGGGGTTTGCTCACACAGAAAATGTGCTTTTTTTGAGCTCTGTCTTTAGGTGTTATTTTAAATTACTTAATCTGAGGAAGCCAACTGCCATGTTACAAGACAAAACCAACAGAAAGGCTCACGGTACTGAGTTCAAAAAAGGATTTCTAGGATCTACTAACAGGCACATGTGTGAACTTGAGAACTAGGTAAGATTAGCATTGGATCAGATGCTTCCTAAATTAAGCCTGAAAAGTACTCTCAGCAAGCACCTCTCCAGAGAAGCAGGATACTCAGCTGAATCGATCCCTAATTTCTGAACCACAGAACCAGTGAAATAGTGAATATTACTTGTTTCCACTTGCAGTGTTTAGGGTTAATTTGTCTATGGAATAATAGACAATTTATACAAGTTGTGTGATAATCACTTCATATAAAACTTCTCTATAATCCTGATAGCCAGGGTAGGAAACATTACACAACTATAGATGAAGAAATGGAAACTTAAGGAAGTCACTTGACCACACAAACACAGTAAGTAGTAGAATGAATTTGATACTGAATTTCCCTACTTCCCAGTCATCTGCCATCATTTACTGCTTTTCCTTTGAGCTAACTAATTTTTTTCTGTTTCTATATATTCACTCAACCAACCAACCTTTCCTTCAATGATGGTGAGCTGGCCACGTGAGAATTATAGTAGGAAGACCATTAAAATGATCTTCCACAGAGGATTCAGTCAAGCAAAGAACTCCAGGTAAAGGACATGTGTCATTAGGAGCATGGGGGCAGGCAAAGTACAATACAGGTACTTTTGTTTTTTTGTGGTATTGGGAATCGAACTCAGGCCTTTGTGCTTCCAAGTTAGATGAGGTACCACTTGAGTTAAATCCCTGACCCAGTAAAGGCCATGTGAAAAATTCATATTATAATACACGTTGTTGTTGTTGATATAAACACTGTGGCAAAGAGGAAGGGTAAAGACAGAATTACTTGGATTAGGCAGTGAGTAAAAACCTGAAGTCCAAAAGGTGAAATCAAAACAGCTATGGGAAACTTTTCAAAAACAACCATCTAAGAACTTGGGCTTTCCCTCCTCTATTTCTATCTTCTTAGTTTTCCACTATATATTTACTGGTTTCTTATACTACAACTTTCACCCTCATTTATTGCAAGAGTTTGTCCATGTGATCATGAAGTTTGAGAAGTCCCCTGTCTGCAGACAAGCTGGAGGGGGGATATTTCCAATTAGAATCTGAAACCTGATGACCAAGAGGGTCAAGGTGCCATCTGGGGAGGGAAAGATGATGTCTCACCTCAAACATTCAGGGAAAGAGAGAGAGCTTAAATTCTTCCTCTGTGTTTTTGTCCTATTCACACCCTCTACCAACTGGATGATGTCTTTCCACCTCAGGGAAGACATTTTGCCTTACTCAATCTCTTGATACAAATGCAAATCTTACCCAGAAACACCTTCACAAATACACCCAGAAATAAGGCCTACCAAATATCAGAGCTACTTAAGACTCAGCGAGGGTGACACATGCACTTGGCCATCAGAATTAGCCTGAAACAAGTGAGTGCTCAGAGTCTTATCATGTTCCCCTCTGATGAGTGTGCCATTTGTATAAGCTCTTTCATATTCTCATCCATTAATTAAAAAATACCCAATTTCAATTGACCAGAGTATCCCCAGCTTTGCTTCCTTTCTACATGTCCTGATCCCTGAACTTTATATTGACTTTATCTCTGAAGTCATAAATGGATTGTAGTTGTGATATCACAAATGGTTTATATGGTCTCTTCACACAAAATCTTCTTAAACATTTTATTAGTGTATATGAGTAGAAAGATCTTTGATGTAGAAAATAGTATATGGCTCTATGAGAAATATAGAAAAAAATTCTAAATATTAATTAAAGAATAAAGCATAAATCCTTGCTGTAATAGAGCTGACATTCTATTTGCCCTATTTGTAATCATTACTCAGAAGAACACACATTAGTGAGACTACATTTTAATTAACATTTAATGTTCCTGAACATAGTTTTTAATGGTGAGACACTCATAATTTAACATGCTTTTTTTAAATGTTAGATTTCATTTTAAATGATTTGAAAATGCTCTTAATTATGAAGAGCATTATGTTTCATCTAAGAGATGAAAAAGATAATGAAAGGTTGATAGTGAGGACAGGAGAATGGGGAAGAAAAGACAAAGGAAAGTGTGGTACAAACAGGTCTTTCCAGCGTTTACAGACTCATTCAATGGCTATAAGACAAATGAAGGGCTACTTAAAACCAAATACCTTCAAAACCAATTTTATATATAGATTGAATAAACATACAGTAGCTGAATTGCCACTATTGGAGGCTCTGGGTTCCACACACTATACCACACCAAAAAAAAAAGGACAACAGAAACTTTGTTGCTAGCTTTAATATAACTCACAGTTCTCATGAAAATTTTGTTCCAGATTTCAATGTAAGTTTCTATATTCAGCAATGCCATTTCCATGTAACGACTGAAGGATTTTTAGCTTAAATTCAATCACATTGTGTACTATGTCCTTCAGGTTATCATGAAAAATAGAGTAAGTGCTGTCTGTAGTAGGGATTGAGGCCCTAAAATGTTTTTGTAAACTACACTGAAATGTAAGCAGTTCAGTCTAACATAATCATTGTGATATCGCAGCTGCTTAAACAGCTGTTGGAGATTCCATCCTGGTCTTTTAATTGCTGCAATAAATAGTTTGGTTATAAAGGTCAGTCCTAAAATGGCTGATTTGATGTGTTTAATCATTGTGTTACAGAGCCTCATATTGAAGTAATGTGACTTATTTATCTCATTTAATAAATTTGCCTTCAACACATTTCCAAGTTACAAATGATGTACTGCATTTCCCATAAGATACCATTATTGGTGCTCTCTAAGAATTCAGGTCTGTTTAAAAGGATCTCCTTGAAAGTCTTTCTTGGGACTTGTTGCTGAGTAAATATATTTACATATACACACAAGTATGGTCCTTAATGACAGTTGGACTTACTTTTTTTTTTTTTGGTTTTTACAGTGATTCAAAAGTAAACTCACAGGACCGTTGTGTTTATTGGTTTCAGTTCTCTTTTTCACAAGTTGCATGAGATATTTAACACTTTATTATACAATCACACATGTACAAGTGGAGACATGTACTATGCTTTTCATTTCAGCATTGCTTTAGGAGACTGAAGTTGCAGGTGACTTTCTACTATCACTCATGGTGTCAATAGTTAAATGAGGAATGGTTGGTTCTAAGCACCAACTAGAAAAAGAATATTTTGAGAATGAATTAATGAATTTTAACTAATTAATGCAGATTTTAAAAAGGAGTCTGTGAATATATCAATGATGACAAGAATAATGTGAAATAGAGTGAGGAAGACAATGGCCACAACTACTTCTGAGATCAAACTTCCAAAAGGATTTCATAAGTCAAAACAGAGAAAACCTCACATCTACTTGAATAGAGAGAAATTTCTCATAAAATATGGTGCTATAGAGTCATATTTATCTTGTTAGCTTTGATATGAGAATTTTATAATTTAAATTATTTTAGTATATGTGCTGCCAAAGTGAGCACTATAATTTAAATTATTTAAAGAGGTACATGAGACCATGAGATTTTTTAAAGGTTTGATACAAGATATCTAGGAAAAAAATTTTGTTTTTCAAATTGTCAAGGCTTTCCTAGTTGAGTCAGAAGAAGTAGCTAAAGGTCTTTTTTGTCATTGAAATAAATATTCAAAATTTTAAAATAACCTCTACCCAGGATTACTCTGATGGCAAGTGGCTTGGAGAAGATGTGCAAATATATAGTCAGAAACAGAGACCAAGGATTTTTAGTGTTAGCCTTGTTTATTCATTTGAAATTTTAAGGCCCAATTGGCCTCATCTTAACAAAGTACAAGACAAGCACCAAAGAGTGAGAGCTCAGCCAAACTAAGGCTTCATCCATCAGCGCTTTTCAATTTCTCTCCACAGCAACCACATCAGTGCACTAAAGGACATTCAGTTCTGGAGAAACTTTTTGGTTAGCCATTGTAAACGTGATGGACCTCGCTCAGTTATTAGTCTTGTTTCCTGTATTTCTAGCTTTGCATCTGTGGGAGCACGATGACAAAGGTAAAGCCATTTTGTCTCAGGCCCTCTTGTATCCTGAGTACACCAAAAGGACCTTGAGTTTCCCGAATGTGCCTACTACTGTGGGAATATGTCTGTGTGCCTCGTTTCCAGAAAGAAACCTCCAAGTGTCCTTGTAATTGGTCGGTAGAGATAAAGTAGAAGCTCTCCTAACCGAAAACATCCTGCTTTTACATTTACGTTTGCCTGGTTCTTGACTCTGAGTCAGGCTGCCTATACAAGACCAACACTTGGAGAGTGCCGTCTGGCCAGACTAGTAAAGGTCTGACTGGTTATCTAACTTTTGTCCAGTGCACTCTCTCTGGGGTGACCCTAGCTGCAGCCTGTTCCCTGGAGTGTTTGGTGAGACCTTCAATCTCACATTTGGGGCCTTGCCCAGGATCCCTGAGCAGAGACCCTGGCTCAGACGAGGCTCCACAGCAGTATCCAGTGGGAGACTCTCAGAGACGGACCTCAGAAAACCTCCGATGGTGAGTTTTGTCTTTGTTGCAACCATTTGTTCTGTCAGCATTGAGGTGGCTGATGAGCCGGTAAGCCTCTCCTGACCTTGAGTTCCTGACTAGGAACAAGGGAGGGTTTTAGTTTCATTTTTGTCCTGTCCTACTCTTTGTGTTTGTTGTGTGTTTCATTTTCACAGATTCTTTTCAAGCTTCACCAGAAAAGAATTATGGGAGGCTCCTGGTCCACCAATATCTTACAGCATCTTTATCCCTTTTGGAGTATCTGGTGTTAAAGTATACTGCCAACATGAATTTAAAAAGTAAACTGGAATAAAAAATCAAACTTTTTAACCATTTGCCATGGGAAAATGAGTGTGAAAATGAGTACCAAGGAGTGTGAGTGAGTGGAGAAGGGTCTTTCATCATCGGTAGATTGTCCACAGAATCTGGAGAACCTCCTGTCTGTGCCAGCAGTCAGCAAAATTCGATGTGTGGAAGCTGTCTCCAAAGATCATGCCTTTCTAGAATGAGAATTCAAAAGCAATAAGAAAACTAAATTTTAGTGAAGAGTGATTCTGGGCTTTGCCAGAATCCACATCCTTTGCCATTTCCACATCCCTCTATAGTAAGTCCTTTAGATCTCTTCCTATGGAGAGCAAGGACCAGAAATATCTCTGGTTTTACTAAAGTTTCAAACCTCAAAAGAAAAATAGCTGTGTTTGGACTTAATCATACACACCAAGATTATGGGATATTCTAGTACAAATAAGCTCATGTAGACAAGTTTTAGAGTGCATATCCCAGGTGCAGTTGGAAGCCAAACAGCCTGTGTACTTCAGAGACACTGAACTGATAGGAACAAAACACAAAAGGGCCTTTGATCTTATATTTATCTTATCAGAGAATAAGCATAGCCTACGAAGGTGAAGGGTGCTAGCAATCAGGAGCTTGAGGTAAGATATAACTGCCACATGACAGAGAAGCCCCAAGGGCACTTAGAATCCACAAGATTGGAAGTGCCTGATTTCTTCCTGAACTTTATTTTCATTTTATCAAAAAGTGTAATAAATAACTAAAAAGATCATCCTAGAAGCATTGTGTAAAACAACCACAAATACCAGGTGGACATCTGATACAGAATGTGGTTAATGATCCTGTCTTCAGAGAGAGAGACCCGATGGCAATGAGGTCAAGGAAAAGCCAAGCTCTGCTTCTCCTGGCTGGCCACACAGGACTCTGTTCCAAGTGGGAAACAGTTACCAGTGAAAAGTGAATACATCAAGATATTAGACTTTCTTTCTTCTACCTTCTTTCTGGAGGCAAGGGATATATAATATTGGAGAAAAGAAGAAAGAAATGTTGGAGAATAATGGAAAGTTCAGCTCATGGGCATTCACTCCACTGTAATCATGTATAACCTATGAATAAAAGGAAGTCAACGTCCCTGGGGCAACCCTCAACCAGGGAGGAGGGGTGGTGGTGAAGCACAGAACCAAAGGCCCAGCTTCTGCTTTTGCCACTGGGACAACTTGAGTTACGCTTCATGCCCTTCCTCAGAGATTTGTCTATGGTACGAAGCCCATGACGCCAGTCAGCAGAACCATCCCGGTGTTAACCCACACACTGGCTTCTTCCCTTTCCCCAGTTTAATCTTACTCTTGCTCTTACTTGTTCTTCCTGGAATCAACTTTAAAGTAAACGTTAAACTCAGTTTCACCTAGATTCAGGTTGTGGGCATGCCATTGAACTTCTTGGTCCTGGTTTAAAGTTGGCTTTTTTCCCTTTCAGAATCTGTCATTGTACATTGAAAGGTGGTAGATTGGTGGAAGTAATGACTGAATTGTGTTGAGTGATCTTCAAAGGGAGATGCAGCACTTTATTTTTTAAAATTGATTTTATTGGCACATTTTTACATACATTATTATCACATTCAACAGTGCAGATTTGTACCTGTATGTGACATGCCTTGATTCTCAGTTTTCCACTTTCCCCTGCCTTCCCTAAAAATCCCACTCCCTATGTACATAAGCTTTTTTCCTTTTTAATTGTACTATTAAATTTTATCTTTCCCTTCTTTCTTTTCCCATACCCACCTTTTTCTTTTTCCATTTGAACATTTTCCTCCTATTTTACATTGCACACCATATATTTAGGCATTAATTTACACCTTCAATTTTCATACTAGAGAAAATGTATAATATTTACAAATTTCTGTCCTATTTATTTCACTTTTGACTATGTCCTCAAGGTATAACCATTTGAGTATAAATGATTTAAATTTATCATTCTTCATGACTCCATTTCTTTAAAAACAAAAACCCTACATCTTCTTTATCCAGTTTCCTGTTGATGAGCATTTGGGTTGTCTTCAAAATTTAGCTATTACAAACTGAGCTGCTATAAACATGAGTGCAAACATGTGTCTATGGTATGATTCTTTAAATTTCTTCATTGATCTAGCTGGGGAATAGCAGGCTCAAATGGAAGCTTAAGTCTTAGTTTTTTTAAGAATCGCCATACTGATCTCCATAGTGGTTGCACCAGCCTACATTTCCACCAACAGTGGAGAAATGATCTGTTCTCTTCACAGCCCCAATTTCTTGATAGCAGCCATTCTTTGTGGAATAAGACAGAATTTCAGCATTGTTTTCATTTACATCTCTTGTATGAACAGTAATGTCAAACATTTCTTTGTATCCTTTTTAGCTGCCTCTACTTCTTCATCTGAAAAATGTCTGTTCATTTCAGATGCCTGTTTTTAAACTGAGTCTTTAGATTGGGGGAGACCGATTTTCTAAAAGTTTTTTATATACTCTAGATAGTCGTCCTTATCTGAGAAATAGCTGGTAATGTTTTTTTTCCCATAATGTACATTTTTTTTTCTCTGCTGGTGGTTTCTCTTGCTCTGCAAAAGCTTTTTAATAAGATGAGATCCCAGTTGTTGATTCTCTATCTTACTTTCTATGCTGCTGAAATTTTGTATGTGAAGCCTTTTCCTACACCAGTATCTTCAAGAGATCTACCTAACCTGTTTTGCAGCATGTTTAGTGTTTCTGTTTTAATATTTAGGTCTCTAATCCACTTTTATTTTCATTTAGTGCATGGTGAAAGAGATAGGTCTAGCTTTAGTCTTTGGCAGGTTGAAACCCAGTTTTTCCAGCATCATTTGTTAAAGAGGTTATTTTCTTCCACTGAGGAAACATAGCTCCTTTGTTAAAGATGAGGTGGTTCAGTATATCTAGAGCTGGATCTTCTAGTCTGCTCCACAGATCCTTATGTTTGTTTCTTTGCCAGAACCATGCAGGTTTTATCACAGTGACTTTGTAGTATAGTTTTAAGTTGGGAATTGTGATACCTCTGCTATGATCTTGTTGCCTAGGATTGCTTTTACTATTCTAGGTCTTTTGTGGTTCCAGTTGAATTTTTGGATTATTTCCTCTAGCTCTGTGTAGTATGCTGTTGAAATTTCAGTCAAGATTGTATTGAATGCATATAGTAGTTGTGGCAGCACGGTCACTTTGAAGCTATTGGTACTTTCTACTCAGGAACAAGGGATGTCTTTCCACCTTCTGATATCTTATTCAGTCTCCCTCTTCAGAATGCTGCAGTTTTCAGGCTGAAATAGCTCAGTTGGTAAAGTGATAGACTGAAGAACAATGCTGCACTTTTCAGAGTAGAGACTGTTCATCTCCTTTGTTAGATTGATTTCTAGATGTTTCATGTTTTTGAATGCTTTTGTGAAAGGAATGGCTTCCCTGATATTCCTTTCAATGAACCTGTTGTTCATGTATACAAAGTCTATGATTTTTGAGAGTTTAAATTGTATGCAGCTATGCTACTAAATCTGGTAATTAAGTCTAGTAGTCTTTTAACTGAGATTTTGGGATCCTCGATAAAGACTGTCATGTCATCAGAAAATGATAGTTTAACTTCTTCTTTACCTGTCTTTATTCCTTTTATTTCTTTTGCTTGTCTAATTGCTGTGACTAATATTTCCAGCACTATAATGAACAAGAGTGGTGATAGCAGACATCCTTGTCTTCTTCCTGATCTTAGTGTGAAAGGTTTTAGTTTTTGATCATTTAGTACGATGTTGGCTGTTGGTTTCTCGTAAACAGCTTTTATCAATTTGAGACGAAGGACATCTATTCCAATTTTCTGTAGGGTTTTACTCATGAATAGGTGTTGGATTTTGTTGAGTGCTTTTTCTGCATCTACTGAGATAACCATTTAGTCTTTGTCCTTGAGTCTGTTAATATAGTGTATTATATTTATTGATTTACATACATTGAACTATATTTGCACGCCTGGGATGAATCCATCTTGATCAGGGTGTATGTTCTTCTTGATGATCCTCTGTATTCTATTTGCCCTCATCTTATTGAGGATTCTTGGATTAATGTTCATTAGGGAAATTGGCTTATAGCTCTATTTTGGGGGGAGGGTCTTTTTCTCTTTTTGGAATCAGTGTAATTGTTGCTTCTAGAAATGAATTTGGGCATATTGCTTCCCCTTAAATGTCATTAAAGAGTCTGAAGAGTAGTGGCATTAGCTCTTCTCTAAAATTTTGTACAGTTCAGTGGTAAAGCCAACCTGGATCTTTCTTTGTCAGTAGGTTTTTAATTACGTTTTCAATTTCACATATTGATATTGGGGTGTTCAGTATTTTTATATCTTTTTCATCCAACTTTGGAAGTTCACATGCACCTGGGAATTTATCCATTTCTTCTGTGATTTCCATCTTTTTGGAGTAAAAGTTCTGAAAGTAGGTGTTTTTGATCCTCTGAATTTCTGCTGGATCTGTGATGATTCCCTCCTTTTCATTGCAGAGATTTGAACCTTTTCCTTCCTTTTTGATAAAGTTGGCTGAGGGTTTGCAGATTTTATTTATTTTTTTAAAAAACCAACTTTTTGATTCATTGATTTTTTTATATCATTCTCTTAGTGTCCATTACATTAATTTCTGCTCCAATTCTTGTAATTTCTTCTATTGTGGGAGCTTTGGGTTTCTCTTGCTCCTCTTATTAAGTAGTTTGAGGTTCAGCATTAGGTTGTTTATTTGAGCCCATACTGTTTTCTTAGTATGGGAATTCACAGCTATGAATTACCCTCATAAAACTGCTTTCATTGTGTCACACAGACTCCTATTTGTCATACAGGAATTATAGTTTAGTTGTTGAAACTGCTTACATTCTTCTTGAATTTCTTTGTGACCTATTTGATGCTCAGGAGAGTGTTGTTCAATTTTCATGTATTTGTGAGGTTCCTGGAATTTCTTTTGCTATTCATCTCCAGTTTCAAGACACTATGTCTGAAAGTATGAAGGGAATAACTTCAATTCCTATGCATTTACTTAAACATGTTCTATGAAGTAGCATGTGGTCTGTTTTGGAGAAGGACCCATGAGCAGCTGAGAAGAATGAGTATTCTGACTTTATGGAGTAAAATACTCAGTAGACATCTATTAAATTCATTTATTCAAAAATTTGGTTCAGTTCAAGTATGTCTTTATTGTTATTTTGTCCAGTTAATCTGTTTATTTGTGATAAT
Source organism: Petromus typicus (assembly GCA_004026965.1). Lineage (NCBI taxonomy): Eukaryota > Metazoa > Chordata > Mammalia > Rodentia > Petromuridae > Petromus > Petromus typicus. The sequence goes on along the minus strand of PVIR01001068.1, from coordinate 105,356 downwards.
GGGGTATTGAGATTCCTTACTATGATTATATTAATACTTAGCTGGATTTTCATATGTATGTTTTATATAGTAGGGTGCACTCAAATTTAGTGCATAAATATTTATGAATGTCATCTCTTCCTCTTGAGTTGCTCCTTGTATGAGGATGTAGTGTCTTCTTTGCCTCTATTAATTAATTTTGGTTTGAAATATATTTTATCTGCAAATAAAGGAGCCACTCTTGCTTTGTTGAAGTTTCCTGTTGCATAGAGTATTTTTTTCAGCCTTTTACTTTCAGTTTATGGCGTCCTTTCAGAATTAAGTGTGTTTCTTGTATGCAATATATTGTAGAATTTTGCCTTTTAATTCACTCTGCCAGTCTGTCTTATAATGGCTCACTGATAGCATTGACATTAATAGTTATAACTTATATGTTCTGATTTAACCCTGTCATGATGTTTCTTTGTTCTTGACTCTTTTATTTTTTGCTTTTCCCTCTTTCCAGTTAATTTCTTTCCTTGGCCAAAGAGTTCACTCTGCTGGGTCTCATTGGACTGTGACACTCTTTTTTTTTTTCTATGATACTGTTTAAAATTTTCTGAGTGCAGCTTTTGTATTCATGGAACGTCTTAGGTGTTCTTTGTTATGGAAGTATCTTATTTTCCCTTCAATTTTGAAGGAGAGTTTTGCAGGATAGATTAATTTAAGTTGGAGGTTGTGTTCTTTTAGCACTTTAAACACTTCACTCCAGGCTCTCCTTGACTAGAGTGTTAGTGTTTGTCAGTCTTCTGTGATTCTGATGGGCTTTCCTTTGTATGTAATTTGTTTCTTTTCTCTCACTTCTCTCAATATTTCATTCTTCTGTTGGATTTCTTGAATCTTGATCATTACATGCCTAAGTGTAGACTTTTTTCATATCATACTCCCTTGGAGTCCTATATTCCTCATTTACATGTGTATCAAATTCTTTTCTTTTTCCTATGAAGTTTTCTGTCATTACAACTATGAATAGTTTTTTATGTCTTTTGCACTGCCTCCTATTTCTTTACTGACTCCAATCAGTCTTATGTTGCTCTTTTTTGCAGAGGATGTAGGACTTTATAAGCTAACCCAACACTTCTATAGATACTTTTTAGATATTCTTTCCTCTGAAAATTGTCTGAGTCTCTAAATTGCCCTGAAATTCCTAATTGACAGTTCTCAACTCTGAGGCTCTCCAATCTTTCTGCATTGAGCCCCCTCCCCCCACTCCCCCTTCTTTGTAAATATCTTCTTGTTTTTCTGTTTCTTCATACAACTCTCTCTCTGTTTTCAAAGATGAAATATTTAAACCATCCTTCGACCCTTCAAAGTCCTCATATTTTTCTCTCTACTATTCCATTTCTCTTAGACAAATGGAGAAAGAGAAATGTCAAATGATTGAATATTAAACTCCTCATGGCTGGAAAAGAGAAGGATGAGATGTCAGAATCTACATCTGGGTAAAATTTCATGCCTGTCAAACAAAATATCACATTCACTTTATAATAATCACATTGACTTTATAATATTCTTAGGAATTTTGTATGGGACTAACCCTTAAAGGGTCCAATAATAATAAATAACAACATATATAAAAGGAACTACTGGTGCATTAGTTCACTTTTACCTCAGAAAGATTAGAATTACCAACATCTACAAAATTCAAAACATCAAGCTCTCCAATTTTCTACCAGAGCAATAAACTGTCTCTTCCCTTAAGATTTTCTAAGACCACAGTAATTAACATCAGACTTTTAAAAATAGTCTGTTAACAATTCATCAGTCAAAAGCACATTAGATGCTAAATCTATATGTACATATGTAAACACTAATACCCATGTAGTATTGGAAACACTGTCCAAGCTGGAAACACTGTCCAATAGAACTTTATATCATGAGAGAAATAGCTATACCTGTGTTGTCTAATGCAATAGTTACATATGACATTGAACATGCAAAATGAAACTGAACAATTAAGTTTTAAATTTTATTTAATTTAAATTAGTTTAATTCAAACAGTGTCTAGTACTTCTACAAGTTTAACAGTACAGAATTAGGTCAAGAAAATATTCATTTGAACAATTTCAACAGTAAATTAAGTATTATACTAGAAGTCTATAGCTTTCACTTTAAAAAACAGAGATGGAAATAATTATCATTCCTTGGAAAAAATCAAGGAACGTCTCATATAAATAATATCATTTACTTTTTCATTTTATTGAGTTTGTTGGTACATTTTAAGTCAACGTTATGATTACATTCACAATTGAGAATTTTTACTTGTACATAATAGTAAACAAAGCCATTTAAATTGGTTGTTAATGGATGCATGGGAATTTTCTAAAAGCAAAGGTGAAGTGAAGAGCATTCTAGAAGAAAGGAATACTATGAGTTCAGATACAGGAACCACATAAGACACAAGAAACTGGGCATATCGGAGACAATGGCTGTCATGCTTGTGTCACTCTGGCTTCCTTAGTCCATCTGAAGCAAATCTGCTGTTTTTCTGCTGATTCATCAATGTAGTAGTCATTTATGTGTAATTTATCCCTAATTATATATTTTACAACAAGAATAAATTAACATTCCCACAAAATGCAAGGATTTTTGTGACCTCCAAATGCATTCTTTTCTCCAAATTTATTAACAAATTGGATAAGACCATTTGCAAGTCTTGTCTTTAAGTCAACATCATTTTTTGACCCTGTATTTGTCTATACGTCTTCTGGAATAACACATTAAGATTCTGTTGTGACTCACCCTGTCCCATCTTCAAGTGTACTGTGAAATATTAGACCATTTCTGTCTTATTCTTGAAGCACTTACTTCAGAGGCCTACCCAGGTGTAGTTTTGGCAGAGCCTAGGACTTTACACTCATTGTTAAAGACAATTTCCCATCTGTCCTTGGATAGCAAGCCGGAAGCAGGTGGTGGCATGCTCCTCCTGGCAACCACACTGAGGCAAATAGAGGATCTTACTGAAATAATTTCAGAGAAATAGAGTTAGATAATGGACCAAAATGTGTGGAAAGCCAAATTACTCATGTACACTTAATTTCTTTTTATGATTTAAGCCTTTTAAGTTGAGTTTTCTAGTTTATCAATAATGCATCCTAAAAAAACACACCTGGTTAGCTTTACTCACCTTTATTTCTCAGAAATCATATTGATCAGCATGGTGGACTTGATAATTCCTGACTTTTGGCTTGGCTGAAAGCTGGCAATCTGTGTTCTTTTACTGATGAAATTCTCTAGGAAAAAAATCTGCCAGAACGTCATGGCAGACTTAAGGACTATTGAGTTGTCTAGTTAGTAGAGTAGGTTTCAAGACATAATGGTAAATATTTACATAGTCTCTGTCACATGTAAGGCACCTTTTGAGAGCATTTAACTTATTTAATTCACATTTAATCTTCACAAGTACCCTTTTAGACAAGTATTACTGTTATACATATTCACACATGAAAAACTCAAGCATAGAAAAATCAAGAAAATTGAGTAAGGTCAGTTATCTAATATATGGCAGATCAAGGAGTAAAATGTTGACATTTAAAATGTTGACTGCCTGGTTCCAGATCCCATAGTTACTAAGTGTGCTAATATAACAGTAAAGAATCTTATATCAAGTATGTAATGATGAGTTTCATATAGACACCATCAGCATAGAGTCCATAGATTTAAGTCTTCCTGATATCTTAGGTGGTTTTGTGGATGACCCATCTACCCACTGTATTCCACAATTTTTATAAATAACCAGCCTCTATTCACCTGTTACTAGTCAGCAATAGGCACACCACTTTGCGAATTAAAAAAAAAAAAAAAAAGCTTTTCTTCATGGAAAGCAAAGCAACTCATTTGTGGCTTTGCCCCATCTGAGCATTGGCCTCAAAAACTCTAAGCTATGATCAATAGCTCAAAGCTACATGTTGTTAAATGGGACCAAACTTAATACAGAATGTACAATTAGCTCATGTCTATGGAAGTTTCATGCTTGTTCCTAAGACTTACTTCTGATTGTACTTCATCAGGATACAGTGATTAGCTAACCTGGCACTTCCATTTCTACATGTGTAACCTACACATGTACATGTATATGCATACCAAAATATAACCGCTAGGGTGCTCATTACAGCATTATTTGTAGAAGTCAAAAGCTGATGAGAAGATTCCCAACATCCAACAAAAATAGTTTATGCAATACTACATTGATTTATAATTGCATGAATAAATGTGAGCTAGTCTTACAAATGTAAGCAAAGAAGTAAGACCTTCAAAATTCCTATTGTGTGAGTCATTTTAAGTAACTAACAACATCTAATGAAAGCTCTATGATGTTAGGTCAGTCCTGGTGGGAGTTCTAGGGATGGGGAAGAAAAGAGTTCTCAGATGCCAACATTATCTGATGCTGTTTTTTAATTAGATGCTGGTTAAATGGGTATGATCCATTTCTGAAAATTTATTGATTTGTATATTTATTATGTGTACACCTTTCTGTAATTTGTACTTCAAAGCAATTTTTAAAAATATAAGTAAGATAGAGAGTGGACTTGATCTTCCTCAGTTTCCTTTGATTGTGAAAAATGTTATAATTCTCTAACCATAGATAGGGACCCAAATAAAAAAAGGTGAATGATTTGAATATATAATTATATCTTTTTTCAGATTATGAAGTGTTTGGATTTTAAAAATAGGATTTTCAACAAGAAAAGTTATCTGTTTTGAATTTTATATTAATTTTATGTATAACTAAATTTGGAATTTTATTTGTTTTAAATGTGTTTCTTTGGAAAGGGGAAATGTGTTTAGATTCTCCTGTAATGGTATCTATACTAATATAATTCAGAATCTGTGTCTATTTTGACAAATCATCATGCACTTTACTAACATTCACACAAGTGCAATTCTTTCCTGAAGAGAGTCATATACTGATACATAATTCATGTTAGCTGTTTGCCTAAAGTTTTGTGTCAGTGTTCTAGTGATCATTTTTCTTTGGTATTCAAAGTCAGCTTTCACTGAGTGGTAATTTCCTTTGTATGAAACACCATTCTGGGTATTTTTTACTCTTATTTAATTTTTTTTTGTACTCTGCAACCATGTGGCATGAATATTTATTCTTATTATACAGATAAAGAAATTGAAGCTATTGAAAAGAGTTATTCATCTGGACATCTGACTCCAAATGTGAGCTTTTCTATGTTAGGTGACCCTCAGAAAATGTCATATAGAAAATGTCTGCTGGGAAATGTAGGACATAGGGACCTCCATGCCACCTCACTAGTGCACCACCCTCTCTATTCATATAAGTAGGGGTAGAACAGGCAGGTATGAAGAGAGGAAGGTGCCTGGGAGGTTATATACAGACTTCCCAGCATGCTCTGTTCTTTCTTTTGAGGATGAAGGATAGGCAGACAAAATTCAGTTCATTTATTTTTCTTTTCCCAAATCAGACATGATTTGGACTACCTAAACACAGGAAAATTTAGCAATCCCTTTTTTCCTGCATAAAATGTTGATAAGAAGGAATAAACTACAGAGCCCTTTTGTCCTGTGATCTTGACCCCGGGATTTCTGAAGAACACACTAATATTTCTTTGACACAAGCTCTGCTAGAACTGAAGAGTGAAGAAATTGAATTCTGTAAACAGAGTTCAGAAAAGCCCACTTGAGTTCCAGGAAAGGATTCGCATTGCTCTGGACTCAACATGGAGTGAATTGGCAGCTTCAGCATCTCTGGGAAGCCCCTGAGCAGCTTGGAGAAATGATGTTGCACAAAAGCGTAATTGCTGTTGTTTAAAGAATTGATGTTTGGGTCTTTGGGTGATATTTTGAGAAGAAAAATGTTTATTAAAGATTCGTCTGTATACTTATGGCAAAACTAGACACCAGAGATAGTAACAACAGCAAAAAGTATAATGACCTCAACCCTTCCTATAAGAGAAAAGAGAAGAAAACTAAAAAACTGATTCACATTTTATCCTTTTTCCTTTAAAACAGAAATAACTGAGAAATGGAATAGTGTGACTACTTCTTTAATTTTGCTCTTGAATCTCTTTACCCCTCAGAACTGTTTCTCTGACTACTTCTTACACTCCCAAATATCATTCTGCTTAATTCACTCATTTAACTGCTTGTATGTAGTGAGTCTTTCTCTTCCAATTTTCTATATTAAGTTTGAATTGAGCAATGACAAGACCTCGGTTTGAAAGGTCAGCCTTCAGAGGCTTTTAATTTCCCTCCGGATTCCATGACTAACCCCTGAGCAGCTCCACTAGAGCAGATGCCAAGAAGTGTCTCCACAGAGGGGTCATGGCTCCCAAATCCTGATTCCAAGACTTTCATTTCACCGAAAGTTTTCTTGAGTTGTGAATTCGCTTCCATTTTTTCACCGACAATAGTTTAAAAACCTAAATGAAAACAAACTGAAATAAAGCTGCTGCTCAATAAACACGTGTTGCACAGATATTGAGTGAATGTAGAGTGAGCTTTCCTGCCGTGACTTGATTCTGTGTCTGAATCTAAAGAAAAGAATCACTTGATGTTGACTCTTCTTTGATTGGTCCAAGATTGTACATGACACTAAGACCTGTAGGTATTTTCATCAGGAAATTTTTTCTGAAATTTCATTAATGAAGAGCTCTTAATATGCATTTATGGGATGCTGCAAATTAACGATCTATGGGCCAAATCCAGCCCCAAACATGTTTTGATTTTCATAGTCTTTTAAATGATTTTAAGTAAAATAAATCAGGAGATTTTGCTTAAAAGTAACTATTCTATCTCTTTTGGTTCTACACTTGCTTTTCTCCACAATATCACACATGATGAGCACAACAGTAACAAGGCATGGGTTCTACACCTTACAGAAATTCATATCCACCCTCTAAGAAAATGCTGTCGATAACTGTATTTGCACTGTTATTTTTTCATATGTGTAGTAAGCATGTACTTATTTGAAGTGTATTTTGAGGAAAGTGAAAAAAGCATCTATACTAATATAAAAATTTGTTTTATAAAAAAGTAATCATTTTAATCTGTTTGATCCTTTCAGCATTTGAATTTATAACTCTTGCATTATTATCCTTTTCCATACAATGGAAATTCTATGTTTTTCATAGTCTTATAAAAGTCAGAATTGTTATCTACAAAGTATATTTGCATTAACACTTTTATTTTTCCGATCAGTGATTTAATCAGCGCAACCCAGGAGCTCACCAGAGGCTGCCAGTGCAGAGCCAGCACTGAGATGAAGCCTGGGTCAGTTCAGGCAGAAAGTCAGTCCAGCTACATTGACTTGCAGTCAGGTCCTGGAGCCAAGCCAAGCTGGAGTCAGGCAGGAAGCCGAGGGCTTGAGCACCAAGACAGGGCACCACCACGAGGGAACGTGTCAGCCACTTACTGGAACAGCCGAGTCAGGGAGCAGGAAATACAAAGAAGAAAACATACCCAGAAACTGTCCTGCCTAGGTTCCAAGACCTCAACATGAAGGGAAGTTTGATTGAGGGCAGTTTTTGATAACTACTTTTACTTTACATTAACAACAATAGCGACAAGAATAACAAAAATTAAAGAATATTACGGTGTTCTAATTCACTCCTCCAGGAGGTTACTTGAGATGAGCATATAAACGGTTTCTTTAGCAATGTTTCTTAAAATATAAATGTTATTAAAGTGTAATATTTATAGGATTCTTCAAGGTAATGACATTTTACAACTGAAAATATCATCTCAAAAAACAAATTGATGTGCACCTGTTTGCACAAGGCATAAACGTAAGCAAACGCACATTAATTCTTTCTACAACTAATGTCATTCATTACATATGTCACTTTAAATTTTATTTTATTTTATTTTATTTTTATTTATTTATTTATTGAGACAGGGTCTCACTTTGTAGTTCAGGCTGGCCCTGAGCTCATCCTCAAACTCACTTCACAGCTATCCTCCTGCCTCTGCCTCCTGAGTGCTGGGATTACAGGTGTGAGCCACCATGCCCGGCACTGTGGTATGTGGTACTGGTTGCTGCTGGGTGTGAGTCTCCACTCCCAGTATTGTATATGGTTACTGAGGATCAAACCTGGGTCCTTGGGCTTGCAAGACAGGCACCGGAACCACTGAGCTAAATCCCCAGCCCATGTCACTTTAAACTTTAAAAACAAATACCCTTATGTGTTCAGGCCTTTGAAACCACTTGCTTTTAAAAGGAAGCTCTTCTATAATGAGAATTCTGGTCATATTCTAGATAGATACTGAGAAAGCAACCATGAATAAGGATCAACCACCTCTTAATCTCCCAATGTGTACTGACTGTTTCTATGTAGATGATAGCTAATATCATGATTGAAACTGTCAATGGGGAGCCACTTATCAAGCACTGCAAAGGATCTGAGGTTCTTGCCAGAAGATTGCTGAAGACCCAGTTTTCCTGGGTCAGACAAGGGACTGTTGAATAGTACGCTTGCACCAATCCTCCTTTCCCAGCATTCCAGTGATGGTGATGCAGAGGGTTCTGGTAGATGCTGCTTGAGTGGTGAGTTTATTCCTACCTAAGGATCCATTCGTAAGCTTCGGGAACTTATGCCTTTCATACTGCACAGTAATTTTGTGATTTCCTGCAAAGGGATACACTCATCTATCTTCCAAGGTTGTTCATTATATAAACATCTTTAAAGACAGGAACCAAAAGACAATTAGTTGCTCATTCACAAGATATGCTGGAACAAGAGAGGAACAGTTTTAAAAATAAATGGCTTACCAGATAGAGAAGTGGAAGGAAAGACTTTTCAGTGAATGGAAACTCAGTAAGTGAATACCTGGATAGAATAAGAAGAGCACAGAGAATTTAGAATTACTAGAAAGAACAATACTTATCCAAACTTCATGGATTTGACTAAATGTTGACCATAATTTAAATTTATTTTTGCTATAAACTGATGTTACTGTGATATCCGTGACACATATCAGTGAGCTATATTCCCTGAGTGGTGAGATAAAGATAAAGATAAATGTTCATCCCTTTATTTTCCAGAGTGATATGGATTAATTTCTTATCCAACCCAGCTTTTCCAACTGACAACACTCAGCTGTCTGAAAAGGATATCTGTCCTTTCTTTGGCCCCAGAGCTTTTGTCTTTCAGCCCTTCCAAACATGTCAAGGTTTTTAAGTCCTTCATCACCTTGATCTGCTTTTTCTGAATGTTGAGATATGTCATCCAAAACTGGGCACAATTTTTAGAAGACCTTGAACCTATCTTCTAAACCAGTTAAGATCTAAATAGCTAAAAGAAATACACTATTAATAGTTTTATTAAAATTAATATTGCCAAAGAAACTGAATGAACAGGAAAGTTATCATCCTACCATCCCAGTTAGTATTAAATATGGCTTTAGATGGACCAGGTCCTGCCAAGGAAGGCGCTCATTAATTTAGACAAAAGAATTCTTGGTAATCTAACCATCTTTTCTGAACTGGGAACCAAGGACCATTTGTTTCAACCTAATGGGGAGCAAAGAGAATTGTGATTGTTCAACACAAATTTCCAGGCAATACCCCGAATAGATTAATCATCCTGAAGGTAGGCACTGAGAAATCTGTATTTACTGCAAATTCTTCCCATGGCTTTAAATATTTTACATTTTGAGGCTGTCGAATGTTGCAAAACTCTTCCTAAAGAAGCTCCTTAATTAAAGAAATTCTTTTGTCCTGAAGGAGTTAATAGACCTCCCTGAGAATCCATGTATTTCCCAGGAATTTTCTATCATTTCTTCCCAGTGTATCCCTGCAGCTCCTCCTCAGAGGAAAGGAGAATTCATTCTTCTTATCTCACCACCGGGGCAGGATGGCAGTGGCAGAAGTGTTTCTTCTCGCTCTGATGCTGACTTACCCAGTGACTCAGGACTGCAGCCTGCATTTTCGTGGTCCAAATGTGGCAATCTCTGGAAGGCCTGCAAGTGTGGGCAGGTTCTGTGCAAGCTAGATTGGGTTCATAAAGGTAAGCAACACACCTCACAGTTCGATATCTGGAGAAAGGCATTGACAGCAAAGTGACTGTCACATAAGAATGCATGCATTAGGAGAGTGTCATGAAGGAGACAAATAGGATACAGTACGAGGAGAAATACAAGATAAATTAGATTTATTTTATTTCAAGAAAGAAGGGAAAGATGCATTGAGAATCAACAAAGAAACTTTACTAAATCTACCTAAAACTAAAAGATAAGTAAATTCATATGGTATTCCTGAAATAAACTTTTTCCATTTTAGATGACTATATTTAACACTTTATGTACTTTAGTCTGCACTGTATTCTTCTAAGTTAGATATAATTGGGACATCTTAATAGACAAAGAAATACACTTTGAGCATTTGCTTATTTATCCCACAAATGCCAAGGAAGCCCCATTAGACGTGGTGGCAAGGTTTTGTGGCTGAAGCATGATTCCAAGCCTGACCTCTATCCTCAGAAGCTGAGCTTTCTGAGACATCTGTGGTCAAAACACTCACAGGATGCTTTTAAAAATACAAATGTGGAGTGTAATTAAAGTATATAAACTACATTGAGTTATTCTCCGGTATGATACAGCAAATTTCCAATAAACTAGTATGTGGATTAAAAACTCCAATGTCTGTGGTATGGAAAGAGAATTTTCTCATACAAACATATACTTCCGCTGGGCATAGAGGTGCATCCCTGTAATAGCAGGATTCAAAAGGCTGAGGCAGGAGGACTGCTCCGAGTTCAAGGCCAGCCTGGGTTACACAGCAATCTGAATTTTAGCTTGAACTGCATAACAAAATCCTTTCTCAAAAAGTGTAACAATATCATATATGTACATAAGACTTTTAAACATTCATGGGATTTAGGGAGAGTCTCAGAATAGGAATAGGATGTATTTGTATCAAATTAAATACAGAAAGTTTAAAAAGACATCAAAACTAATTCTGTCAAACAGTGTTTTATTGAAGACTTACAATGTGTCAAACTTAAATCATTGAGTTATGATACCCCAAATCAGAATAACACATAGATCTTATTAAAGAATTCACAGCCCACTTGAGATAAAACATGAAATTGTAAAATGATTAATGTCAAGACTTAAGGCCACTATGGAGTTAGGTGATAGAATATTCAACTGCTTACATGAAGGGATATAACAAACACCAAAATGAAGGATGCTTAGGCACTAAGAGCCAAAAGGATTAGAAGCTAAGTAAATGGGACATCTCGGTGATTCTAGAAGTTTCTGGAGAAAATAAACCCTGCGGCAAAAATAGCTTGGGTGTGTTTGTATGGGTGGAGAGACCGTGATTGTGTTTTTCCAGGAAAAGTAGTTCAAAGGTTGTTAGTCTTCTGTATTCTTTTGTAAATTATTTCCTGGCATTATATGAGGAAATTTGTGATATTTTCCTTTACTTTTAAGTATATAAACTTCCATTAAGTTCCTATTTCTGAAAGTTTTCTTTTGTAATTGTCATCTTGCTTTTGCTGAAGCTGTAAAACTTAATTTCTGAGTCAACTGAAGGCACAATGATAAATTCTTAGAATGGAATTTCTTGTTAAAATATTTTATATTTTTCCAAGCATATATTTCCTTTTTTCATTGAAAAAACTCTGAAATGAATATGACAAACTACAAATACATGTGGAAAACCAGTAAAAACATTTATTATACTGTATTATTTCTTTATATTTTTGGACATTGTACAAATATGAAACATACATATATATATATATATATATATATATATATATATATATATATACACAGTACTATTTTACATTTTAGTTTTTCAAACTAGAAACAACATTTTCCAAGTTAAAGTAATTCCAGATTTTGGCACGAGGAACATCATTCACAACAACATTCTGCTTTGGACACTGACAGACAAGGAAGATCAGCTAGACCAGGGAGTTACGAATCCTTTTTAATATGAAACAGAAGGCAAAGTTCTAACTGCCTTTTAACCAAGCAAAACTGTTGTGTTGGTAAAACACATTGTTCAGAGAACTATGGGAAACTATTTGTAGTTCTTCCTCTCCCACCACTTTCTCTAGACTCTCAAATACATAGAAATAAATCTTTTAAGATTCATTTAGATTGCAAGTTCAGAAAATCCTTTTGGAACTAACGTCAGGAAGTGACTACCTTGCTGCACAACAGCTGGTGGGAGTCATCCTTATGGGTGAGTCTTGGGTCTTAGCCCATGAATTCTCTATGTGGGCAGGGGCCCCTGGACTTTCAACAGAATTTTTGATGGAATGATCAGATTTTGGTAAGTTTTATTGCTCAAGAGTGTTATAATCAGGGTTTGCAAGGGCACAGATTTAATATGACACATAAATTTATAGGATTATCTCAGAATATTCATCCAAAAAGTCAAATATGGAAGAGCGCAAGAGATCTGTCCAAGTGCTAGAGACCCAAAGACTCCAGCTGAGGGCTTGGATCACACACCAATGTCCTCCAGAGTCCCGCTGAAGGCCCAGAGCCCATAGCAATACTTCACTCAAGTCTGCATCAAGGATCTGTGCTAGGAAGGTCCAAGGCCAGTGGTGGAAGCTAGAAAGTCTGTGCTGGCCAGCAGGGTGAAGGGTCTATGCCACCATGCTAAGGGATCCACACTGGAGCCAGGAATCTATGCTGGAAGTAAAGATCAGGGTCTCTGTCACACAGGATAGCAACCATTGTTGGTGACAACAAGGACCTGAGCTCCCACAAGGAGGGGAAGAGCCAAATTCTTAACAGGAAAACCAGCCACAACAGCTTCTCCCAGGAAATCAGCAGCATACAATCTTCCCCTTCCATTCTGGTAGGTTGCTATGGCAACAGTCCTCAGGTAGCTGTTTTCTACACCCAGAACCACACTAACCAACTTCAGCTGGGTCTTCCCACGCAAGATGACCATAAATTCATCTACCACATAGTAAGGGGAGGGAGGCTTGAGAGGGAAATAGGTTAAATAAAATGTCTAAAAATAAAACAAAACAAAAAAAACATTTAATGGGCAAAAAGTTATTCTACCACAAAATGCAGTGGAACATTTTTATGTATAATATTTTGTTTTTCACTAGTAGCTGGAGATTTAAGAAAAATTGAGGGGATACTATAGAGAATTCCTGTCTACCCAACACTTAGTTGTCACATCCTTAATACCTTACATAGTGTGGTACAACTTTTACATTAATAAAGCAAAACTGATACCTGATTATTGTTAATTGATGTGCACACTTTCTTCAGACTTGCTTATTTTTCCCCTAATATTTTTATTCCCATCTAAGATACCACCCATGATACCAGGATACCATATTTTATCTGTCATATTTTCTTAGGTTTCCCATGGCTATGACAGCTTGATCTTTCCTGGTCTTTAATGACCATGACAGTTTTGAGGAGTAGTGGTCAAACATTTTGTAGAATATCCTTTGATGGAATTTGGAAATGGTTCTTTCCTCACTATCTTGCTTGTCTGTTGCAGGTTACCTGGGTCCAGAACTCAAAACAGTATTTGTTCCAGATCCTCCAGGAAGACCAACCTCTCTGTATGATGTGACAACCACACAGAAAGTGTGGGAAAGTAGGGAGCAAAGAAATCCAGCTCTGGGGTGCCTGAAGAGAAGGAGCCAGGCGATATACAGTCAAGTGGGCACATGAGGGAAGTCAGCTACTACTGAGATGGAACATTGGAAATTACTATTGCATGAAATCTCATGGAACCATGTGACTTATAAGTTGCTGTTCAATTACAGTTTATACAGAAAAATGGAAATATATAGGCCCACAAATTCACTATTGAGGAAATAATGAAGTAGTACAGTGCTGAGTATGTGGAATTTCCATGGACCAGACGACCAGATAACACGAGTGAGTACAGTCAGCAGAGGCAGAGACCCGGGAGACTGGCCAGTGTTTGATGGACTCTGGATTTTGTAGCTCTCCACCGATGATGGCTCAGTTGCTGGAGCTGTGAAGAAAAACTGGCAGCAATTGGATGCAGCTAGGTACTCAGGCGGATTACTTCAGCAAACCAAATGGGAAGCGTCAGGGTTGTGCTCTGCTCATGACACTGTTCTCGTCATCCACAAATATCCACATCATCCACGAATAACTAGTGTCATTAGGGAGTCTTGTGTGTTTCTAGAGTTACTCATTGTGGCAATGGCATTGAAGAAGCTCTTTATATGGGGGATCCTGTAGGTACTGCTTCATCCCATTCTCCTGGCCCCACGTGAGGAACACAGGTTCTGGGAACTTTAGTGCTGTGGCATCAGTTCCCCAACACGAGATAGTATAGATGATGAATCTTACGGGCAGATATTCAAAGCTATTGTCTCAAGGGTGATGGAGATGTATCAGTCTAGTGTGATGTTTGCAGTGAGTTGCAGGCTTTTCCTGGTGATAGACTTGGTTGCTTCCATCTCACAGTCAATGTCCACGCTAAGTGTGTGGTTATATAAACTTTTAATAGCATCACTGATGCCCGGGAGAGAGGTGGAACGCTGCTCCACATTGGCCATATGCCGTGAGTCTGCAGTTGCTTTCCTAGGGGGCCTTCCCAATGAGTTGTGCTGTGATGATTATTTTGAGTATTTTGGACCAGACTTCAAACTTCATAGTAGTCTGTCAAGCATGACAGATTTCAGAACACTCTAGAACATATGGAAAAGATAAAGCAGCATTTGTCTGAAAAATCTGTGCATGTTACCTTGTGCACCTGTTGTCCAATTGCAGGTGATACGGGAAGATGCTGTTCATGAGGACAGTGGAGATCCACACAAGAGAATTTCTACTCGAGCATCAGCTAAGCAGATAGATTGTGAAGAGAATGTTCAGAATCTGTGGACAAAAGCAAAGACACTTGTAGAAATGTGACTGATCATAGAAAAGCAAAGGAAGCTAAAATTGAAGAAACCAGGAAGGAAATGGGAGACAGAAACGAAGATGTAAAGGAAGTAGACAAATTGAAGGATGATCGTGGTGAAAAAGGTACCGAAGGAGCCAAAAAGGATCAACCCAGTTGGTCTCAAACCTGAGAGTCTTTCCAATTTTAGAGAATCATTAAAAACAGGGGGAACACTGGGATGAAAACTGTTCTCTTTTAGAAGACTTCCATTTTATACTATTTTGGCACGGACTGTTTTTTTGTTTATTTTTAAATTCAAATCTTTATTGGTGCATCATAAATACACATCATCATCGCATTCAACATTGAGAGACTGTACCAGAATGTAACACGACTTGACTCTCATTTTTCCCATCCTCGCCCACCCTGCGACCCCCATCCTGTATATACATAAGCTTTGTTTCCTTTTTTCATTAGTATCACATTCTTTTTCCCCTTGTTATTTACCCCTACACCCTCTTTCCTTTAAAATATTTTCTATTTCACAATATCAACTATATATACTAGAACTCATTTACATCTTCATTTTCTCATACCAGAGAAAAGATACAATATTTACACATCTGTGACTCATTTATTTCACTTATGAGGAAGTCCTGAAGGTACATCCATTTCAGTATGAATGTCTCAATTTTATCATTTTTAATGGCAGAATAATACTCCATTCTATAAAAGAACCATATCTTCTTTATCTAGTCTCCAGTTGATGGACATTTTGGTTGTTTCCAAGATTTAGGAATTACAAACTGAGTTGCTATAAATATAGGTACAGACTATTTTCAAAAGGCTTTTTTGTGTTGTTTTGCTGGGGAATTTTGTTGTGAGTTTTTCTAACTATGAACAATTTTTTTTTCTCTATCATGCTTTCTAGGATAATTTGTAAAATGAGGATAGTTACTATGTCAAAAACTGATCTCTTAAAGTAATCGGCCTTTCTGAGCTGATTTTTCCATATATTGTGATTACCTTTATTTTTAAAAATTGTACTTGGAATAAAATGGAAAATTTACACCACAGCTCTCAAAGCTCTTCAAAAGAGGCACACATCGTTTGCACTCACATTTCACTGCCTGAAGAAGTCACGCAGCCAATTCATTTCAATGGATCAGGGAGGATCTCATTCTGTTGCAAAGCTGGTTCCAAACTCAGCCTTGAATTTAGCAATACTCTTGGCTCTGCCTCCTGAGTGCTGGGATTACAGGCATTGTGGTATGTGGTACTGATTGCTGGGAGGTATGAGTCACCAAGTGTGTGAGACATCTTATACAGGAGAAAGTGGAGTAGGGGGAATACTTGGATCTACCAGAGTGAACATCCTGTTACAGGAGAAGGAACAAAGCCAGAATAAAAGATTTGCACATTTTCTAAATCCACTTTCAGGAAAGAGACTGTTCAAATGCTAATATTTCTTTTAGATTGCTCTCCATTTTACCAGCTATATAGTTGTGGTCTCTGTTTTCATAGTGCTTAGCATGTCTCTCTTCAATATTTTTGGGCCTTTATTGAGTTAATTAATACATTCTAGGTATACATTATGATCACATTCATCATTGACAATTTGTACCTGTACTTGGTATACCTTGATTCTTATTTTTCCCCATTTCCATGTCCTCCCTATATCCCCCATCTCCCATGTACATAAGCTTTGTTTCTGTTTTTTACTTTTCATCATTAAATTTTTTCCCTGCTTTACTTTCCCCTCCCCTCACCTAGTTCCCTTTCCCCTTTGAGAATTTTCTTCCTATTTCACAATACCAATCATTTTAAACCTCATTTACACCTTCAGCTTCTCACACTAGAGAAATGATACATTTACACATCTGTGTCCTATAAATTTCACTTAGTATTATGGCCCTGAGGTACATCCATTTATCTTTCTTTATGGCTACATAGTACTCCACTTTATAGAAAAAGCATGTTTATACACTTACCAATCAATAGGCTTTTGGGCTGTATCCATGACTTAGCTCATACAAACTGTGCTTCTATAAACATAGGAACACTATGTGGAAATCAGTGTGAATATGCCTCAAAAAACTAGGATTAGAGGTTCCATCTGATCCTGTTATTTCCCTGCTGGGTATATTCATGAAAGAATTAAAA
The DNA here is from genome assembly GCA_004026965.1 of Petromus typicus. NCBI lineage: Eukaryota > Metazoa > Chordata > Mammalia > Rodentia > Petromuridae > Petromus > Petromus typicus. The sequence continues at coordinate 88,351 of PVIR01001068.1, read as the reverse complement.
GCATCATACCTTCTTCAATATTTATCATATTAGGGGAATCTGAGAAGGAACACACAAAAACATGGAATTTGGGTAGAACAACAAAGATAAAATAAGAAATATTTATTTGTAAATAAGGCCAGATTGCACTAATACCATGCTCAATGTCCAACCCTGACCCTGTTGGGTCCAGAAATCTCCACCCCGAAATAAGTCCAAACTCATACGTAAGTACAAAAACACTATTAACACAACATGCTATGGGTCTGCTCAACAAAGTCAGAGACCCCGAAATGGGGCAGGCTTGTCTCTTTTATAGCACTGGCAGATTACACAGGTTCCTTTCTCCTCTTTCACCTTTCTTATTCATGTGATTTAGGACATCATCCCTTTCTCGAGTCAAAACACAGGAGATAAGACAAGGTCAAGAGATAAAAACAAGGTTGGGGCAAAGTGTACTGGGGCTCAGGAAATGATTAAGACTTAGGGGATGGTGTTTACTAAGAAGACAAAAGAAGGACAAGGTTCACTGTGGTTTTACTTGGGACAAAGAGCAAATAAAGAATGGAGGCTGGGCTTCAAGATGGAGTCACTTAGGCCTTTCATTCCCTCCTCTAGTAGTAAGTAATTAACCCCAATCCTGGGTTTCTTGTTGTTCTACTGGGCTATAGTTGGACTTTAGCACTAGCATTTGTACAGCTGAGACTTTTTTTTTATAAAGTTAATAATCTTGTTAATAACATATGACCTTATAATTGTTAAGAGAAGTAAGATAAGTAAGGGTTTTATAATTACAAAAATCAGAGTAGTCAGCCATGGGGCTTTATTTATCATTTTTTAGAATTTTTTGTAGCAGTCTCTTTGTGTGTGTGTGTGTGTGTGTGTGTGTGTGTGTGTGTGTGTGTGTGTGTGTTTTCAAGGGCTTGCCCTGTCTGTCTGCCTGTCTTATTTTTAGCTAGCTTTTATACACTGAAAACTAGGTCTATTAAAGGATAAGATTAACCATGTGTGAAGGTTAACAATAATCTCAGGATACGAGCAAGCACAATAATTTTAAACAACCATTTTTGTAGCTTTTCTAAAATTTGTTTTATACCTTATCTTGGTTAGTGTTTTTTTGAAATTTTAACCCAACTGTGAGCTATGTGTCATTTGTTTTAACATAGTCACTAAGTTATTAGAATGACAGGCAGAACGTTGTGTCATGTTACTTATTTGTGTCTAGGTTATTTCATAAGTTATGGCACAGAGAATCTGTTTTGTCAACACAGAGGTTTTTTTGTTTGTTTGTTTGTTTTATTTTTAACTATTTAGTTAGTCATAGAGCATTTCTTCAGGGACACATATTGTCTGGATCACTTTGTCTAGGACCGAACCATCTTTGTGTTTAATTGAAATCAGTCAGGGCAGCAACCGCAGAGTGTGTTGTAGATCTCTTGATTTCTTAAAGGAGAGTGGTCAAACTCCTGAGGTATGTCTCCCAACAGTTCTTCCCTTTTTATATAATTTATAAATGTGAGACTACTGTGTCTGTTTTTGGAGAGAGGTATAAGGGTGATTCCTTACCTGTCATCAAGCCATGAGTACCTACGCACTCATGTTCTGTCTTAGTTGGTAATCTCCTGCATCTCTCTTACCCGTCATTGACTACCAGCCTCTGTAGAAAAGTTTATACTATTGGCCCGAATTCGCAGCCATAACTCATGAACCTCACTGGCTATCTTTATTAAAGAACTCAATGTTAATTTTATGAGCACAGAAAAAATCATACAGTCCAAAACCAAAACTCTTCTAATAATAACCATTGAAATGAGTAGCTGGGTGAAAGATGGCAAGGCTTTTAAAAAGTTGTTCAGTAAACCTTTGTGTAGTTTACACTGTATTAAACTGAAGGGGGACAGCACCCTGGAGATCAAGGATGTCTTGATGTAACTGAAGCAAATCTAGGGATATATTGTTGTTATACTGATTGTGAGGTCCCCTGAGGCTAAACAATGCCGGCTCCATCAAGGAAGTGCAAGGCAGAAGGTAAACAGTGGACCCCTCCAGGCCACAGTGATTAAAGGAAAACAAATCAACAAAGACTACCCCCTATGGGGCTGGTTTGGGGCGGTTGAAAACAAGGAAGTGGGGCCGTATATAAGTGCTGAGAGCGCTGGCAATAAAGGCTTCTCCACCATTTCGTCTCCTCGTAATGACCCCTGTCTGTGGTTCGATGCCAGATGAGTAGCCCTCGGGAACAGGACACTGATAAGCTCTTTTAGTGTTCTTTTTGGCCTCTTTTCAGGATATCACATGATAACATTTTGTTTATCACTTTTAAGTATAGTTTTCAATATAAAAATACATCCCACTGTCTTAAAATTTGTTTTGTGAAACAAATTGCCATCTCATGTCCGTGGGCAACATAACTGAAGTTTTTGACTACATATGGCCTTTTTCTTACCCTGGGATACCTGTCTCAGCACGCGATTGTTGTTGACTTGGACCAAAATCTCTGGACCTTCTCAGATGGATGGATGAGCAAGAGCAGAGTCTGGCAAGTAGGCCCAGTATGTATGTGTGTGTGTGTGTGTGTGTGTGTGTGTGTGTGTGTGTGTGTGTGTGTGTGTTTTGTAGCTCAATCGTCACTGACGTCAAAGGCATCAGCAGCAACAGATCTTTCTTTTATTGGTACACTGTCAGCGCAGTGCATCAGCCCTTCTGGGAGCCACTGGGCATCTTCAGCGTCTTGCAGAAAAACACAAAATATGTTCTTTTTTTCTTATATTAATACCAGGTTGGGGTCATTTCATTTACCTGTGAGGGGATCCTTTTACTTTACTTGTGCATGTGGAAATTTTGTTTTAGGATGTCAAAACATCTCTGTCACTGTCAGTCCTTGTATGTCTAGCATCAAAAAATTTAAAATATAGAGAACATGATATAAAGAATTTTGTGGGGATATGAGGTAGGACTCACCCCCCCTTTTAATTTATAATTGAGCTTTGAGGGATCTAATGAGAAATCAAGTAGCATAGCATCTTTTTTTTTTAAATAAACCCACCAACACTGATTTAATACTGTCAAATTGTGAATACATTTTTTTTAAACATTATTAGCAGGTATTATAAACCAAAGCAAGTGAAGTTTACATCTCTTCAAGCCTTTTATAACTTACTACAGACCCTCAAGTTGAGCTTTTCTTATCTGTTTTTACACTCTGGCACAACCAGACATTTTTACTTGAAGACAAAACTACTTTTTTAAAAAAATTTATTTATTATCAGTCAACTACCTTTTTCAGTCTCACCGACGTCGCTCTTTCTTTTTTTTTTTTTTTTAACCTTTTATGTATCTTTTTTTTTTAATCTTTATTGGTACATTACATATATGCATTATGATTGCACTCCATAATGGGGATTTGTACCAGTATAAGACACAGCTTAATTCTCATTTTTTCCCATAGCCCTACCCACCCTACCACCCCCCCATATACATAAAATTTGTTTCCTTACTTTTTTGTTATAATCTCATTATTTTCCCCCTTCACCCTATTTTACTTTAAGCATTTTCTATTTCACAATATATAACATACAATTCTAGGACTCATTTACATCTTTATTTTCTCATACCAGAGAAAAGATACAATATGTACCTATCTGTGACCTATTTATTTCACTTATGAGGATATCCTCAAGGTATGTCCATTTAAATAGAAATGATTCAAACTTATAATTTTTTATGGCAGAGTAATATTCCATTCTGTAGAAGAACCACAGCTTTTTTTATCCAGTCTCCAGTGATTGCTACATCTTGGAAACAACCCAAGTGTCCTTTTACATCTTTTTCTCTGTTTTTTTAAAAATCTGTAACCACCACTAAGTCTTTTGTTGACTTTTTATACATCTTCTCTACCTTTCGTAACTTATGCTTACATTTTTTCTACTTGTTGTATCTTTAAGCTTTTACAAAACTACTTTCTTTTTTTTATTACCTGTTACGTCTCTATCTCTACATCTACAGCCTTTTGTAACTTTCTTTTTTCTTTCTTGCTCACATTTCTTTTTTGCCTTTTCTTTATTATGACTAACACTTGCTGCAAGAAGAATCTTTGCCAGGTTACAGGTTTGTCTGTCATTAGTGTTGGCTAACTTATCTTTTGTTGACTCTTTATTATTATAAATTTTCTCTAGTTTACGTAAGGCAGCACATAATTTTCTCTGTTGTAAAAACAAAAGATTTAACCACAGACAATTCTCCCCTATTTTGGAGGAAAACTTCAGCTAGGGAGGAAAGGGACTCTTGTAGGTGGGCCAGATTTCTGGACTTTTGTACCAGGGGATTTACAATCTTTAATCAAACCTTGTATTTTCAAGTTATCAATTATAGGCAATAATCTTTTTTTTTTTTTAACCTCAGGTCTTAGAGGATACTGTCTCTGGTGAGGAAAGATGGTAGGATCTTTAAGATATATCTGTACTGGGGCAGTTTTTATTGTTTTGTCTATTTTAGCTTTAGTTGTCCATATTTCAGGGTTTATTTTTGTTTCTATAAAGGGAAGGCAGCTTACTTGATCTGGAGATATATATATATCTAGATATCGATATCGATATCTATATCTATATCTATATAGATATAGATATATATATCTAGATGTAGATATATATCTCTACATCTAGATATATATATCTATATCTATATAGATATAGATATCGATATCTAGATATATATATAACAGTAGTGACTGGAAGGAAGGCCAGCATTGGAGAGGAGGACCAAGAGAGAGACACCAGTGTCTAATAGCACACTCACTTTTTTTTTCTTTTTTTATGGTTAAAACTACTCGGGGCTCCTCCGTGGAGATGACAGTCCAGCCAGAGGGAGAAGGCAGAGAGTGTTCTGGGCCCGTCAGTCTTGTCGGACCAGCTGGTAAGAGGGGTCTGACCTCTGAGGCCTTCACTTCGGAGGGCAGTTTCCCCTCTAGTGGTTATCTTTGCCATCAGAGCATGGTCCAGGGGGCCTCTTGTGCAGTTTTTCTTGAGGTGGCCTGGCTCTCTGCAGCAGTAGCAGATGAGCTGAGTTGTTGAGATCTTCTTGGAGCCCCAAAAGTCAGACCCAGAGTCTATTTCTCTGAGAGCTTCTGTAAATGTTGACGCCTTTTCCGATCTCTCTGTCGCCTTGGCTCTTTTTTGTTTATCACCAGTCTTAATGACAGCTTGGGTTACTGTTTATACCGCACCAGAAATAAGTGCCTGATTTAAAATTAATACCATACCTTTAAGAGTTATTTTGGAAACTTCAATCTCAGATTTAGTAACAGTAGGTTGAATCTCAACTAAAGTACTCAGAAGTTTCACTCTCAGATTTTACAGGACAAGCTCTTTTAGTAGGGGCTAGGACCTTCTGGCTTTTCGGAGGCTCACATTTACATTTTGAACACACGAAGAATTTTGTCTTAATGCAAAGAAGATCTCAATACAGAGTAACTCTATTTTTTTTTTTTTTGGTAATATAATCTTAGCTGTGAAATGGCATCATAATAATCTTCTCTTTAAAAAAAACAACAGATGAAGGTTGAAAATTTTCTAGTGTTTAAGAACAGATTCTAAAGGAGTAAGAGATTTTCTTACTCCAGTGAGCAGAGAAACGAAGGGGAAAAAGTCACCTCAGGTTTTTGTTTTTGTTTTTGTTTTTTTAATACTCTATGTTTAACCTAGACTATTCCACTGGTGACTCTTTTATCATTAGCAAGCTGGAGGTATATTTAACTTACTGTCTTTAACTTTTTTGAAAGAGGGAAAACTAAGTCAGTAATCAAACTAGGACATTTTTACAGGACATTAACTTTAGAGATAGTTGGTCAGAGATTTTGCTTTATTATCTACATGGAGAGAGCCAGAAGTACTTTATTATCTCGTATTTACTTAAGTAAAGTCTTGATAAGTTCAGACTGAGGGATTGGGTTAGATCAAAGTCTACCATGTGACAGTGCTAAATGGCAGACTTTGTATCCTCAGACGCCCAGGCCTTAATGTCTGTTGGTGACCCTCTACCAGTCTTATCTTGGACTTACTGTTCATTTGAAAAACTCACAATTTTAGTCATAGTCTGCAAGTCAAGGAAGACACCCTTATCAACTTTTTATGTGCGCTTGAAAGAGAAGGGTTGTCTAGATTTTATTTTGTCTATTTATCTATTATGTAAAGACGCATATATAGGTCAAGTAAATGATTGTTTTAAGTCTTTTTTTAACTTGCTTTTCTAAAAGAAACAGCCTGACTACAAAGGATTTTAAAGTTAACTCCCAGATGGAAAGAAGTTTGAGGGGAGCTTTCAACTTAGCATAGAAAGTCTAAGTAAAGTTCAAGCCATTAAAACATTTTTAAATCATCATACAGCACTCTGTAAGTTCATAGTCAAGTCTTTTAAAATCTATTACCTATAAGCAAACATTTTTGTCTATATAAATGATGGAACTCATGCCTAGGGGAAATAAGATTTGGATAGTTTATTTTATCAAAGAGCACCTGTTTATATACACCATGTAGAACCTTAACTTACTGGTAGAGAAAGAGAAAAGAAAGGGTTCTGTCGGCAACATTCAAAGTCTTCCAAGACCCAGGACATCTGGTGATCACTGACAAGATTCCCCTCTCACCTTTACTGAGGAGTTTTAGGTATGGACAGAATGTGGAGATTCTCTCTCAATTACCCAGATGGGCAGTTGGGAGCCAGTTTCCTCTCAGGAACCTTCAGAACTCACCAAAGAGTCGCCTTGGCCAGGGCTCGTCAATTATTGCCTCAGTTTTTACTGGCTCCATGCAATCAAGAGCTGTCTCTGAAAGGAATCCAGTTACTTCTCTGGTCAACATTCTACCCACAGTTACAAGTAGGGCTTCACCAGAGGGCAGCTGGAGAAACCTGTCCTCTGCTTCAAGAGTGGCAGACGTCCTAGTGGCATTTAAGGGCTGGCAGAGTAACCCACTGTTTGTTTAATATTCTATAAGGGACAGATAAAAGCCTGAAGAGGTCTATTTCATAATATTTTGAGCAACACAGTACAAACAACTTATGCAGCAGAGAACAAACATAATTTTAACTAAGGACAGTGTACCATGAGAGAAGTAAGCACTTTAGAGTTAAACATTTTTGAAACAAATGTTAAAACAAGGCCTGAAATCTGTAGAACAAAAGTTAAAATTTGAGAAAAGGATCAGCCTTTTTAAAATTTTCAAGGAAAGAAAACTCTTACCTCTATCCAGTGTATCTCGGTGGAAGACCTCACAGGAGAGTAAAGCTTTGCTTTTCTGCTTAAAACGTGAGCTCGTGTTCTCTAAAATCTAAGAATGGATTCTAGGAACGACCGACGGAGGTTTGAGTAGGAAAATTTTATTGAGAAAGAGAGCTGCTGCCTGAGAGAAACAGAAGAGGGAACCCAGAAAGGTGAGTAACCCATTTATTTTATTTTTCAGCCTTTGGTGGAACAAAGGGTTTCAACCAAGAAGGGGGGTCCTCTGTGAGGTTCAATCAAACTGTAATATCTAGTACCAAGGTTAGTGGGGTCGATTGTTTTTGACCCATTAGGCCAAATCTGAGAGCTACAGCAAAACAAAGGACAACACAAACACTGAAGATGTACCAACAAGGGCGAATGCACAGACAATGCACAGAAAACCAGGCGTCCCTAGGAGGGTCTCCACGGGACCGAGCAGAGGGGACCAAGAGAACAACGTTCTCCATGATGAGGGCACCATCCTCACAGAAGGGTCTTGAGACATCTCTCTAACCCAAGGGTGAGACACCATCTGGCACATCTGCCCAGTTTCTCACACCACTCAGACGATCTAGATCTTTTTCAAACAGATTTATAAAAACAGAAAACCAGATGTGCACACAACCCAAAACAGAAACCAGATGTGTGCACAACTTACCGAGGGGAGAGGTCGACTGTCAGAACTAAAGTGCCTCATGCAGGAACCTTTCAGGTAGTGGATATCCTGGACAAGCCCCCAAATGTTGGGTCCAGAAATCTCCACTCCGAAATAAGTCCAAACTGGTACGTAAGTACAAAGGTACTTTGTTGACACAGCATTCTGTGGGTCTGCTGAGCAAAGTCAGAGACCCCGAAATGGGGCAGGCTTGTCTCTTTTCTAGTATTGGCAGATTACATAGGTTCCCTTCTCCTCCCCACCCTTTCTCATTCATGTAATTTATGACATCATCCCTTTCTCCAGCCAAAACACAAGAGATAAGACAAGGTCAAAAATAGGAACAAGGTCGGGGCAAAGTGTACTGGGACTCAAGAAATGATTAAGACTTAGGGGATGGTGTTTACTAAAGAGACAAAAGAAAGACAAGGTTCACTGTGGTTTTACTTGAGACAGAGAACAAATAACAAAATAAAGGCTGGGCTTCAAGACAGATAGAGTCACTTAGGCCCTTTAGACCCCAGTTACACTTCTTATTTTATAGGCATTCTTGCCTGATTAAACAATTAGTCACAGGTCCATTTAAGAATCACAGTCACAAGTAAAGTAAATGTAACTAAAAGAGGTGTTCTCTCATAATAGAAAACAAGCAGTAAATATGGATTGACAGCCATCAACATTACAGGACTAGGAAACAGCACAAGGGAAAACAGATGCTTCACATTCTTTCACATTTTATCCCACAGTGGACAAGCAAACAGTGCCTCAATTTATGAGTGTTTCTCAATCAATCTCCTGTACTCAGATTGCCCTGTGCTGTCAGAAGAGATAGGTGGAAGATGCAGAAACTTAAACTCCCAGAATGAGTTTAATCTGAAAGCTTTCTTTAAAAGGCATGAATGATTCCCGAGGATTCATGAGTACAGCAGCCAACTAATCTGCCTTAGAATCAAAAACTGATGTTTCTCATACCAGAGAAATGATATGGTATTTACACATTTGTGTCCTATTTATCTCACTGATGAGTATATCCTCAAGGTACATCCATTTGAAGGTGTAAATGAGTTCTAAGATGTATGATATGCAGTATGAAATAGGAAGAAAGTGTTCAAAAGGAAAAAGAAAAAGGGGCGAGGGGTATGTAAAGGAAAGAAAAATTGTCACGGTTAAAAAAGGAAACAAAGCTTATGTATATAGGGATGTGGGGATTATAGAACAGGGGAATGGGAAAAAATAAGAATCGAGATGTATTCAACATTCTCAATGTTGAATGTGAGCATAACATAAATGTAAAATGAATAATGTAGCAACTTAAAGAATGGGTGCAAGTAAAATAATACTGGAAACAGATAGGACAGCTGTGAGAATCCTGTCCAGAGGACTAGTGAATCTGAGCTGTGCTACTAATGGGACAAAGAACAGGAAGTACTTTAAAAATTGTGACTTACATCAAGTAGCCAGGGCAACAAATTGTAGAAGGTGACAAAATATAGAAGGTGAGAATGTTTATGATTTTTGGTTTAAATGATTGTTCAAGATGGAACAAATAACTAAGTTCTCTGTGTGTGTACACGTGTGATATGTGGGACTATGCTAACTTTCCTGAAAGCCTGGCATTTTGCCAGAGGCATATAGGAACACTGGCATATATTCAAGGACTGAATTTTCTACTAATGGATCAATATTTGTGTCAGGGTTTTTTTTGTTTTTTTTTTTTTTACCAATTCTTACTCAAAATCTGCATGACCAAACTCTTAGACTAGACAAGAAGTGATAACAATGTTAAGTAGAGCTGAACTTATAACATATATCTTAAGAATTCTGGGCAAGAAAATATGTGATTGAAATGATGCTGACTACTGTTCTATGAGAAGTCAAGACAAGACACGGGATTGCCCAGCAGGTATTTCTATTAGACAGTCTCCATTTGGGTGGCAAGAAGAAAGTATCCTCTTAATGAAAGAGGGAGAGAGGGTTTATCGATTCAAATTCCCACTTCTGTTCCTCAGTAGTTACATTTCCCACACAAGGATTGGAGGCTCCTAAACTTTTTTTTATTTTGCCTTCTAGAACCTTCAGTGGACTCTTGACATGCCAGATCCCAGACCTTGCGTTATGGGATTCTATCTAGATTCAGAAATGGTGACTGGACGATAGTGAGAAACCTCAGAGAGCACAGCAAGAGGATGAAGTGGAGGGAAGACTAGTGGCAGAAGAAAGGACATGTGAGAAGAGAGTAGAGTTAAAGAAATCTGACAGAGTACATACAATTTCCTTGCTTTACCTAAGCCACTCTCTTTGTCAGTGCTGTGGGTATCACATTGAGTATTTGAGTTATGAAATCCCTCCACACATTTTACACATGGGGAAAGTAAGAGGTGTCTCATGAGTTGGCTAATGCTATCCATGTGACCAGTTGCACGTATTAAAGGGATGCCGTGTCATTTACACAATGATAATATAAATGACTGTGGATTTTGTCTTGGAGACCCTCTGTCACTCTTGGTTTCTCATCCTTTGGTCCCTCGCTATGGGAAAAGCCAGTCGGCGTGTCGCACATTCAGAAAGTCTCTGGAGATGGAGACGTGGAAGAGCCTTGCAGTTCATGACCAGAGCAGAACTTCTGCCTGCTATCAGTCACAAGACTGGGCTTGGAGCTGCACTTCACACACACTCTGGTGCTTTCATGTGAGTTTTAAGCCTTAGCCCAAAGTCAGAACCATCTAGCTGGGTCATTCCTAGATACTGAACCTTCACAAACTATGTGAGATTTTTTTTAAAATGTTCATTATTTTAAGTTGTTTGTGTGGAGGGAAGATTTAGTTACTCAGCAATACATAACTAATATATTCATGGTAGATATAAGAAATGTGGAAATATGATTAAGATATTACTTCCTACTGGACTGGTGACCCATGCCTATAAGTGTAGCACTAGGGAGGCTGAAGCAAGAGATCTACTACTAGATGGAGGCCAGCCTGGGCTACAGAGGGAGTTCAAGACCAGACTGAACTACATAGTGGAATTTAGTTTTTGAAAACAAAAGACAAACAAGCCAAAAGTATATTATTCCACTTACTAAGGTGCTTGCATGCTGAGGAGTTGGAAATCAGTCTTTGTTGAGTGACTGATGGGCTGAATGAACAAAAACTGAAACAAAGAACTTAGTTTCTGAAATATATTTCCAGTTAATTAATTATATTATTTAGATTTACATACTCTTGTTCTTTCTACTGTCTTCCTAAAAACTTTTATTGTAGAAGAGGCTCCTATAAGTCTTAATTTTAAACTTAGAAAACAGTTCATGGGATATTTAACACCCACCTGTCAATCTTTCTTTCTAGCTCTTTAACCTATTGTTATAAGCCACTGAATTATTCCACACTGGGAAATAATTTTCTGTATAAACTAATAGTTCATTATATTGAGCCCACAAATGAGCCCACAGTTTTAAGGAAACACTTTAGTTGCTATTTTATGTCACTCTATGTTCTTATGTACTTTGTTCTCCTCCCAGGTGTTCGATCCCATGGAAATTTCAGGATAAAACACACACACATCTGTACACATACATACAGTCCATTAGACACTGAGTATGCTTTCCTTTTGCCTCAGTTTATGACCTTCGTCAACTATCCAGCACTGATGAGTTCTTTCCAAACATAAAGCACTTTGTGTTGCACAAAGGACATGTGGGAAAGGAAGTGAGAGGACTAGAGGGAAGTGTCTTTGTAATGACTCTCATTTTAACAGAAGTGAAATCAAAGCTATAGACATCAGAGGTTATGCAAATCAAAAAGATGATATACTCCATGTTCCTGAACCACTGATGTTGCTTGAACATGTAATTACAATAAAAATCTTAAATATCTACCCTTAGTTATTATAATAAAATGTACATTCAAATGATAATAATGAAAGACTAATATAAACAGTTAAAGCATAACCCACCTTTGACCTGACTGATCATGTGCTTAGAAGCATTTTGTGCTTAGGAGTATTTTCATAGAAATACTTAAGATAAAATATCTCTTTATCTTTGTCCATAGCTACTGCATGGAGATATGAAAGTTACTATCGTCAATTAAGAATTTTGAGCAGAAAAATCAATATAAACACTGGTAGTAATAAGAGACAGGTAAGGGAATCAGTGAAAGCATTTGCAAACAGAGTTACAACTAAAAGTGACTCTAAACACTTTTATTTCCTAATTTTCCATGTTTCAACCTGATTGTGAAGAAAAAGTATAAAAGACAGTTTGGAGGAAAAATACACACTAAGTACTCACCTAGCTGCAGATTTTTTAAATTCAAAGTGTGGGGTTGGGTAGCTGAGGCAAAAAAATAATATTTAAGTCAATAATTCTTAGGCCAAAGAAAAACTGAAAGCTGAGAAATGCTTCAGTAAGTTTTGATGGTGGTCCCACTAGGTGTAAAAGGAAGGAAGCAAGATTTGGAAGGAATTTCCAGGTTGCAATATAAATTGGCAGGCTTGAATGAAAGTCTCCACTTGACTCTCAGCATTATAAAGATAACACGGTTCACACACATTCAGCTCATCCATCTAACGTGGGTACAGCAATGTTCTTTAGTACCTGCATAGAATCATTCAGCCAGTACCACAGTCTCAGTTTAGGTCTAGGGATAGGGTTTTTGTTAGAAATATGTGACAATATTGTTGAAAGTTTAAAACTTGCTAAATGAAAAAATAAGCCAGTCACTAAAAGCCACATATTGCATAATTATATTTACATGAAATGGCCAGAATACAGACAATAGAAAATAGACTAGCAGTTGCCTGGATCAGGGAGGGGATGAGAATCCCCGGTGATTGGTGGCAGTTTAGGAGGAGAACGGGATGAAGATATTATAATCTTAGTTTGTAGTGTTGGTTGCACAATTCTATGATCACACAAAAAACATTGAACTATATATTCTTCAAATGTGTGAATAGCATGTATGTAAATTGTGTCATAATAAAATTGTGTACAAAATTAACTGCATAATACAGACTCTAAAAAAAGGGAGGGGGGGCTGGAGTCCACATCTTTGTCCTATCTCAGGAGCTGTGTAACAGGGAGGATGGGAGGGAGCAGGCCAGGGAGCGTATTCGATGTCTAAAGACATTAATATTTAGTTCCCAGTGTTTTGCTAGGATGGAACAATGTACAAAGTGTGATTGAAATATGCGGTATATGTTTAAATTTAAAAAACACACTTATTACAACAAAGCACGTCTCCATCGATCACCCTAAAAATACTCCCCTCTGATTGGAACACGCTAGTCTCATCCTTTTTGCCATTTTCTGAAAGTTGTCGCTGAAATCGGCTTTGGAGAGTGTGTCTATGAGCTGTGATTAAACATACCGTGGTTGCTGTTGCTGAATGTCAGCCAAAGACAACGCAGGCTTATAAAAACATAATGTTGGGGCTCGTCCACATTATTCAACACATCTGGCATCATATGACTTCTGGCTCATCCACAAAGTCAAAATTACCACCCGACGTAAATGGTTTGAATTAATTCAGGACATCAAAGCAGCCAGCCCAGTACTACTTTAAAGTGCCTCGCTGGGGCTCAGTGTTTGTTTCATACGTAGCAATATCTATGCTCCAAGGAGAGGATTTTTAGCCCATTTCCGAAACAGGTTTAGAGAAGCTGATGAACAAAACAGATTATTTCCTAGATATATTTACATCAACAACCCACTTTCACACATCACTGTTTCTCAGAAAATCTTTCAGAACTTAAACTTCTGTCCCGCTCCTGTGTGTCACACCCTGGGGAAGTGAAACAATCGTTCTCCTTTTAAACTTTTCCTGCCCAGTGATTCACACACTCACTCCTGCGGAGGTGATAGGACCACAGCTCCTGCCGGACATCCTGAGCTATTTTGCAGGACTGAGAGAATGTTTTCCACGTGCACACAGAAAGTGTTTTGCTTGTCCTTCACAGCACGGGCTCGGCCAGCTCCCGCGCACCGGGAACTGCAGCCGCTTTCCTCTGCATCCGCACGTGGTGCAGACACTGACTAAGTGGCTTCACTGAGAAGACTGACTTTCTGGTCTGACAAGAAAAGGAGCCTTGAGTACTGGCTTCATGTAGGTCAGCAGACCTTGCCTGGATCTGAGATTCTAAAGAATATTTTGCAATCCGTTCCCCAGGAAAATGAAGCATTTGAAATTGTCTAAATCTGCTGGATACAATCAAATAGTTCCTTCCTGAGTCAATCCTGCAAAGACACAACATCAGCAAAGTTTAATTCAACTACAGATTTGATTTGCTTGTGCTTAAATGTAACTTTCACTAAATCCCTAAGTGCTTTACTTGTGCAGTTAGTGCCTTTAAAAAAATTATTCTAGAAATTGACGCAGTTCAGGATGCTTAAAAATATAGCACATTGGTCTTTGCGAAAACGGGAGGTGTAGGAAAGTCATTCTCTTTCCTGAACTTTCTCCTCAGACGCAAGTTATGAGGGCCTCTTCCTCACTACGTCGTCAGCACTCTGTCCTCTTATACTTCTCCATGGTGTCCACTTCTCATCAAGCCTGGTGTAAAAAGGACACAGGTCACCACTGTCCTCGAGTATTCATTTGTTTATTACATCACATTAAAATTATTGAAATAAATTTGTACACTTTTTTCATCTGTCTTTGTTAGTTTTATTTTCAGACATACCCAGGGACTAGAGGGTCAAGTAAAACCTCTCATTTTAATACAGGTATTTATGGACTTGCCTTTTACCTTAGGCACAGTATATAATAATTCTACATTATTTGCATGCTTGAAAGTAACCACTTATAGTTTCGCTAATATCAGTTTATATCTATATAAAGATATAACTAGATATGGAAAGAAAAAAGTCAAATCACATTTCCTTCGAAGACTTGCCCTGACCGTTGGCACCACCCCAGACTAAATCAGACCTCCCTTTACACCACTTCATGACACCCAACCATACTTTTAAAAAAATATTTCATGTTCATTATAGATTCATTAATTATTATCGATATTTCTGATGTGTATATTCATTCAGAGAAAATTCAATATAGTAAAACCAATGTGCAGCCTGTTATTATATCTCTAGCATTTGGCTGGTAGGTTAGTTGGTTATATATTCAATGCTTATTTGTTAACATGATGTAACGTGTGTGGCTTGTATGTGGTATGAATGCGTGTATGTGGCGTGTATGTGTGTGAATTCTCTACTGTTTCAAGTATACAGAGGATTACAACAAGGCAATAGTTTTCGTGACTCTACTTGACAAAATGTACTTGTCAAAATAGCCAACTGACTTTAGAAGCACATGTACACACACACACACACACACACACACACACACACACACTCACATGCAGTTTATGAAAAGCAATAGGAGGTGTAGTGAGGGTCTGACGGCCTGGAGCTGAGCCTGTCGGGTTGTCTCTATAAAGCTGATCAGTGCCTCCTCCGGAGGGCAGACACCCCTGCTGTCTCTGAAACCCATGTCAGACCTGCTGGGGCGTCAGTGAAACTCACTCAGCTTCCCATGAGGACATAACTCCAATTTCCTGAAAACAGTGTTTTCTTAAAATCTCTCTGGAGTATAAAAACTCAAGTTGAACTGTCAATGGAAATAATTGCAAATTTGTTTGATCATTTCTTCTCAGGTTCCCAGTTTATTCATCTGTAAAATGAGAGTAACATTACCTGCCTCCAGGTAGTTTTATTATCTTAATATTATAATATTATTATTACACTTATGCTGAAGTTTTAGAAAGGATTAAAGGAGAAAAGTGAGCATGAAAAACAAATTTGTTCCTCTTCTTAACATGTTTATTTTAACACCGAGTTTGTGCGAGATGCTGTTTTATGTGCATGTAGGATACATATGATATATACACACAGCTGAATGTAGATATACATTTTCTTAACTTATTTATATACAAGTTTAGTGACTGGTCTTCTAAGCATGATTTTAAGTAATCACAGCAAGATGAAACATTGCATCAGTTACACAAACTAAGAACACAAGTAAAAAAACCCAATCAATGTTTTTCAAGAGTACATACAAATAAGAAGATGCATGTTAAAGGCCCACATGCGCGATATAATGCTTGGGTCAAGGCCAGACCACGTACACAGCTGTGGTTCCTACAGTTATATCGGCCGGCAACATGACTGCTGTTTTAACTTGTGTGAGTTCAGTCTACGATGTTCATCAACTGAGTCACTGGATGAAACATGCCTCAGGATATGTCCCTATGGCTAAGGGACATGAATGACAATAGTTCTTTACTAGAAAAGAGATTGGAAGTAGAATCGGAGAATAAAATGCATTTGGGAAAGTAGATTTTGATAAGTTCTTGCAGACCAGTAATGTTCCATCATACACTGCAGGGTCAGAGTCCCTCAGACCTCTCTGTGTCCTCCCCTCCCACTGGAAGAAAGCAGGAGTGTGGTCTGCTGCCCCACTCTAGCCTGAGCTTAACTGACAGAAAGTACAAGGGGACAAGGAGATGACCTATCCAAGGTATTATCCATGTTGGGTATCAGTTTTCTGGATCTTCATGCACAGGCAGTAATCCTAAGTCTGTGTTGCATTTTCAACTCTCTGACATGGAAGAAACACGAGAAGCCTGTGATTGCTGCTGTCACTCAGTAACCAGTTCCATCATGCTCTTCCTCTGTCTGTGCGGTCCTCACAATCTGCATCTTCACACAATTGCTTTCAGTTTTAAGAAGCACATTTGTGAAAGAAGCCAAATGCAAAACTCCACTCACCTGAGATATTCAGAACAGGTAGACCTGCAGACACAGAGGGAGAGTTATGGTTCTATGGAATCAGAGAGGACAGTGGGCAGAGACTGGTTAATAGAACAAGTTCTTCTCTGTGGTGATAAAATATTTTGCAACTCAACAGAAGAAGCAATTGCACAACAGTGCCAAGTGCTAAAAGTCACTGATCAGTATACTTTAGAATGGCTAGTTTTTATGTTATGTGAATTTCATCTCACATGGAAAGGAAAAGAAAGGGACTTTCCAAATTCCAAGTTCTTGAGAAAGACATTCTCGGTGGCAGGATGAGTCAGGTGTAATGTGTATGTCAGTTGAGTAATGGGGGTGGAGGCAAGGTGGAGAAGAGCCCACAGGTGGAGTGCAGTCCATGCAGGAGGATTTAGGTTAGGAAAGGCTGTGGTGGGACCCCTTTGTTCATTAGTTGAAGTTACCACATGACTCAGTAGATAGTCTTTGCCAGCCCTACAAAGTGCAGTATAAAAATATATGTACACATAAGATCTGCCTCCTATGGCTAAAATTTCAGCTTCACAATGTCAAGGTCTTTGGCTTCTCTCTCTCTCTCTCTCTCTTCTGTCTCTCCCTCCCTCTCCTCCTCCTCCTCTTCTTCTTTCTTTTCCTCCTCCTCCTTCTCCTTCTCTCTCTCTCTCTCTCTGTAACTCTGTAAGTGGAACTAGTGAGTGAACACATGCTAGACAAGTGCTCTGCCATGTACCTATACCCACACAAAACATTTTAATACTTATTGATATTTTATCAGGGCTTAGAAGAGTGTTTGCCACCAAAAATAAGAAATGTCCAAAAGGTATTTGTGAGAAGAATAATAAGCCTGTAGTTCAACAGAAACATCTTCCTTTCCCTATCAGCGTGCAGTCTGAATACAGTGCTAGAGAAGTGGGTTTGTATAGCAGCTTCTGGAAGCTTTGCCAGCATCCCTGTCTACTCTCACTTAAGGTGGCTGGATCCCACCTCTAAGCTGCTACACCCTGACCACTGCCCTTCTGTCTTGCTGTCATCACCCTGAATCCAGAACTTCTCTTCTGGAAAACAGTGCAGCAGGGAGAGGAAAATTTCAGGCTTTGCTGAGAGATGGCAAAAATACCCTGGGGCGGTCAGCAAGCCTTATAATGTGGAGGAGCCTGGGCGACAATGAAGTCCAGGAGACTCACAGAGTTTCATCGTTGAACTTTCTGCACAGATGGCTGCACTGACAGAATGAAATCCATGCTCCAGCCTCTACCGTAAAGCAGAGTCCCTGCTTGGAGCACAGATGGTCTCTGGGGACCAAGGGAAAATTCCAGGGTGACTCTGAGTCTGTCAGGTGCCATTACTGAACTTGTCCAAAAAACATTTCCAAAGTACTTTCTATAATCTCAAGAAGATAAAGACAATATGGTTAATCTTATATAGCAGAAATTTTGTAATATTTTTTTTTCAAACTAGGAAAAAAAAAGGTGCCTTTAAAGAGAAACGAAAAAGAACTTATTTACCTTAGTATTTGCATAATATAGTGTTTCAAATTGGGGTCTGAGGAACTTTCACATCTCGGCAACTACAGATTAATATGTAGCAATATTCATATTCCCTGGTACCGCATTGAGTTTATTGAAGTATATGTGGTAGTTGGGTCCAGGACCACACATTGTAAAAATGTTCATGTTATGATTCAAAAATCATTGTCATAACACACTATAATTTATTACAGTTGCATGTTTATCTTTTTCTTATGCCTCATAATTATATGAAGAGATAATTAGGAGAATTTTGATTTTATAGATTATGAAGCCAAAATTTAGAAGTGTTAAACACAAGCTTATATTGTTAACTCATGTAATAGCTTAGAATTTGAACCTAGATTTACCTGAATCTAGATACAACCCTTGACCTTCTCTATACTGGACTGTCTCTCTGTTGAAAAAAAAAAAAATTAAAATTTGAAATGATTCAGACGTCCTTCCTTTGGGATGTCTTTTGCATACACAGGGTCTAGTTCAGTACCAGAGAAACACTTCCATCTTGTGGCCATCTGGACACAAAGCACGGTCTGTCCAAAAGAGTTCCCATGAATCATGGAGTGAGACCTCTATCTTAGGAGAGACTCCATGGGAAGCTTCTTAAAGAGATGACCTTCAACTACTTCAAACCTTAAAAGAGGGGAAGTACTTGACCTTCATAGATGCAGAATAAAAACTTCTGGTCAAAGTCTAAGTAAGGCTTTGTAGAAGAGGCATTTATAAGGCCAACTTCCTGAACCACTTCATTCATTATAATTGCTGGGAAGATTTCAGAGGGTTGACTAAGGTGGAGGGATCGGTGGGCCTCAGATTTAGGAGGCAACTTGAAAATCTGAGCAAGTCAGAGTTTGCTGTTTGCAGTTCCGATAGAGGTGGGGGTGGCGGGAAGAGACCACCTAGAAGAAGTCACTTTCTTGGCACTCACTGCTGCGCAGTCTGTTTGTATAGCTCGGACAGGTTTCTTGCCTTGACCATCCTTCTTTCCTGCCTGTATCATCATCATCAAGAAAGTAAAAGAAAAAGAGACAGCATTTTACTTGTGACCATTTCCTTTGTCATTGTCTTTGACTGCCCCTCCTGGCCATTTTTCTACAGGCCACACAAAATATATTTTGTTATTTCTAAAGCAGGTAGCCACAAAAACCCCATGGCTGGTGAAGCCAGAAGCTCTGTACAAGATCCGGTGTATATTCAAACACCACTCACTGTCCATATGATCTCCACCCTCAACCAACTTCACATGTTGATGCCAGCAGCTGTTCAGTGCAGGGCCATGGTCCCCAGAGATTACTGCAATGACACTGGAATTTTTAGCACTTACCATGTCACGCGTGCGCTCTGGGAAGAGTATTTCCTCCAGTTCTCAGATCAGCTCCACAGGGCAGACAGCATAATATTCTCCTTCTTCTACAGGGGAGAAAACTGAGAACCAGAGAGGTTAAGTGAGCTGCTAAAGGTGGCAAGATGATAAATCTACAAATAACAGAGATTCTAGTGCACTGATCTTCAGAGTCCGCTCTTCCAACCATTCTTTTTGGCTCCTTTACACACACACACACACACACACACGCGCGCGCGCGCAAGCATGCACAAAACCTTTCAGTGGGGGGTGTCTGGAACCCACATGGGTAGTTAATGCAGCTGTGTCTCAGGCAGTGCTAAGGGGAGGCTTTCCAGAAAGAACAGAAGACTGTGGGAGACACCTAAGGCTTACAGAGTGAGGACAGTATCCTGGAAAAGGAGGGAGGATGGAGTAAAAGAGACAGAGAAGGAGAAGAAAGGCTGAGGGTGAGAGAATTAGGATTTCATGGCTGTCCTAATTGATAGTGGAGAAGCAGGGGAGGAAAAAAAAAAGGAAAGGCAGAAGCACGTCATGAGAGTCTTCACTCTCCTGGTCTGGGGGCTGGTTGTGCAAGTCAATGTCTGCCCTTTCGAGACTGTAATTCAGACAGATACTGAGAGCTGACGGCGAGTGGCATCTTCCAAGAAACCTGGAACAACCAAAGGTTTCTCATACTTCAGGCCAGGTGTGGGGGGGGCATGCCTGTAACCCAGAACCCCTCAGGGCTGAGCAGGGAGAACTGCGGTGAGTGAGAAGCCAGCCTGGGCTACACAATGCACTCAAGGGCAGCCTCCACCATATAGTCAGGCCCTGTCTCAAAAAACAAAATAATAATAGCAACCTCTTCTTTCAAGCACTTTTAGAGAGAAAAGGAGATAGGGAATAACTAGAAACTTCCTGATGGCATTTGGAGAGTGATTTTGACTGGATCCTCCAAAAGAACACTGGAGACAAGGTTTAGGTAGCTCATTTTGAGGGGGACTCCAGGATATGAGGACAACGGTATGAGAAGTAAAATAGTCAACAGTGAATATGCCAGGAGCAGTCCTCACTGACCTCAGATTTAGTGGAGCTCATCTTGCCAGTTAGAAAGTACATATAACCTTAAAGTTCTGACGTTCTTGCAGCCTGCTAATACCATCCATCGCAGGCTCAGAGGTCTGCACAGCCTTCCTCTTTGGTTTTTCAGTGGGGCTCCAGGAGGAGGCCCCTTGTTCTAATGCATGGCGTCCGCTGGTGGAAGTCGTTCCCCACTGCATCACCGTGCACCACCAGCTTCAATCTGACCAAAATGGAGCCGTCACTGCACCAACACCAAACGGTGGTTTGGGCAATGTGGGTGTGTTAAAGAAAAGGAGGGATGGATGTTCAGATAAATCTGATGACATTTTGACACAGGATGAGAGGGCCAGTGTTTATGGAACATAGTGAAAAGACTCATATTCTTCATCCTCTTCTCTTTGCCCGGGACCAAGATTAAGTCATAGAGTTGGCAAGAAATGTAAGCAGTAGATGTGAATCAAGACATTTTTACTAAATAAAATTTTCCACCAGGATAAGTTCTCCTATCAGACTGCTTAGTCCTTCTCTGTCAGGACATCTCTGCAGCCTGCTCATTGAGGTAGATGCTATAGAGATAACCTGCAAGTGAATGTGAGCCATAGCCTCTCACATCTCTGCCTGCAGGTGTCTATCCTCCAGCAACCAAAGCTAAGAGATAGAAGACAGGCCAGAGGTTTATGGAGCTGAAGCCTCAACCAGAAAAGGACTGGAGTGGATGCTTGTCCCACACAGACTCTCAGCAGATCTGAGCCCCCCTTGTCTATAGCAATGACTTGACCAGTGATACCTGCCTCATAGGATATTCCCTGTTTACTGACTTACTTTCCAACACCATCTCCCTGTATGCTGGGGTCACCTCAAAACGACCTACTCACCCCATGTCTCCAGTGTTCTTTTGGAGGAAAACAATCAAAGACACCCTCTGCCAGGACCTAACCTAGACTCAAGCTGAATATAATTTGCATAGCGTAATCAGTATTAGAGGTCACTAAGTACTTCACAAAAAAGTTGTCGTGTCTTTTTCAAGGATCCCAAAACATAGTAAGACTACTAACAACCAATGTATTGTTCTAGAATCTAGCCATAAATCCTTATTCAACTAGTTAAAGGATGTAGAGATTCTGTGTGATGGCTATTGTTGGTTTCCTTCTATAATGAGCGTTATCCAACATCATTTTACTCTTCCATTTTCCTAACAATTTCATTTTGATCTGATTTTTCTTATAACTAGTGAAGCAGAAGAAACTGCGCTCCCAGCTGGAGGTGGTTCTTGAGTTTCCTGAGCCAGTCAGCATGTGGCAGACAACATGGGTAGGCTGGCTCAGTCAGAATAAAACACCAGATGTACGATCTACATGTAAAGGGAGGTTTTTTCCTTTTTTTTTTTTGCTATTGTATATGGATAAAGAATTATTTTGCTGGCTCCCTGATTAAACTGTTCTCTGACTTTACAGGAAGCCAGTCATAGTCTAAAGCCAATGCTGATACTGCAGACTGAAGCACAAGAGTAAAGATCCTGTGTCCCTGAGTGCACCAAACCACTTTATCAACCACCCTGACTTCTCCCTAGTGGTATGCCAGTAGTTGGCTTTTAGAAGCCTGAGCGGGAAATAAGCTGGAATTCCTGGTTTGAATGCTTTGCCAACTTCTGCAGTGATCCCACCTTGGTAATATCAAGTTACCAACAGTTCAACAATTGACTTTCACAATTCCTAATCATTCAATGACTGGCTGTTATGGGTTGGTACAAGGAAGTTTCAGTGTTATCAGTGAGCCATATTTTTGGACTACATATCATATAATGTAATACATTTTTCTCTTGTTTAAAACACTTTGAGTTGAATACAAAAAGCCATCTTTGCATTCCTTCCACAATCATTGTTTCAACCTCTTAACAAAAGTTTTTCTTCCTTCCTCAAACAGCTAATCACCCCAGTGAAACTGATTCTCCAGGACTTCTCCAAAGGGGGAGCCATGGATAAAGTCAGTCTGCATAACCCAGTCCCTCAGTCATTGTCACTGGTGCAGAGCTTGCCTGTTACCTGTCAAAGAACAGACCACTAAGGCACATATTCCATGTACATTTCAATATTCATAAATTTCTAGCATTTTAAAACAAACTTTCCAGTTGGTTCATGTGAAAATGAAGGCTCAAAAGGAGTTACCCTTTGTTTTTACCACTAAGGTTAAGGTTTCATGCCAAGTCTGTGTGACTTTCAACCCAACCACTATAATAGATATAAATAGATATCTACAGGGGAAATACTAGTGTCTGCTTCTCTCTTTAAGTGCGGTTAAACTCTCTATATAACCAAAAATTAAAAATAAAACAACTTGAGCACTGAGCTTTCAGATGTAAAGCAAAATATATAAAGTGAGGCCTCCAAGTTAGCATTTCAAGAAATCCTCTTCTTGTAGGCCACCCCTTTCAATCTGAGCAAGTAGCAATCATACATGAAACATTTTTAAATGAAAATAAAAAGGCATAGCCTTTTATCAAAAAATGAGATAAGTCCCACCTTTCTATCGGAGTGAAAGTCAGCCATAATGATGACTGCAACACAGGCAAAGACCTGGGGTTCAGTACCTGGTGGCAGATTAGGAGAGAGCAAAGTGCCCCACATGAAGCTGAAAAACACCATTCGAGCTGCCTTCCTAAAGCTGGCCCTGGGCTGGGGGTACAGCTCATTTGCAGAGCATCTGTACAAAGGCTCAGATCCTGTGCCAAGCATCCAAAGGAAGAACTAAAACAAACCATGCTACTGCCTGGTTCTCCAGCTTATATAAATCCACTGCCTGAATTGCTGGGGAGACCTGGCTGTAACCTTACAACCAATAGCTGAGTTAAGACACATGATTGGAAGTTATAGTCCTGATACGACAAAGGTTATGAGTCCCAAGTTGCCTATAAATTCCTGAATATAAATGGGGACTATGGAGTCCAGGGATTTAGCTCAGTGGTTCCGGTGCCTGTCTTGCAAGCGCAAGGACCTGGGTTCAATTCCTGTTTAACCACATACAATACTGGGTGTGGAAACTCATGCCAAGCAGCAATCAGTACCACATACCACAGTGCCAGGCGTGGTGGTTCACGCCTGTAATCCCAGCACTTGGGAGGCAGAGGCAGGAGGATTGCTGTGATGTGAGTTTGATACTGAGCTCAGGGCCAGCCTGAACTACTAAGCCAGACCCTGCCTCCAAAATATAAAGATAAATAAAGAAAGAAAGAAAGAAAGAAAAATAAATGGGGACTATGGAAGATCTGGTAAAAAAAAAAAAGAAAAAAAGAAAAACATATAAGTACTAGATATGGAAAGGTTAGTAGTGAGAAACAGGAAAAATCTGTGATGAAGCCACAAACCAAGTTCAAGAATACATGAAGAAAGCCATTTGAGAAAATCACTGCAAGTTAAGGGCCAGGGATTTAGCTCAGTAGTTCTGGCACCTGCTTTGCAAGTGCAAGGTCCCAGGTCGACTCTTCAGTTACCACATACAACAATCCCGGCATAGTGACTCATGCCCATCAGCAACCAATACCACATACCATAGTGCTGAGCATGGTGCCTTACACCTATAATCCCAGCACTCAGGAAGCAAAGGCAGGATTGCCGAGTTTGAGGCTAAGTTCAGGACCAGCCTGAACTATAAAGTGAGACTCTGTCTAAGAAAAAAAAAAAAAAAGAAAAAAATTATTGCAGTTAAAATATGATAACAAGGCAGTTTTAAATAGGACTTTATCCCAGGCACCGTGGTATATAACCTATCATTCCAGGTACTCAGGAGATCAAGACAAGGGAATTGTCAGGTTCCAATTCAGCCTGGGTAGTATAATGAGATCCTTATCTCAAAAAAAGAAAAAAAAAACTGGTATACTGTGTTTTTTTTTGTGTGTGTGGGATTGTTCATTTTTTACAGTAATGGGGAAAAACATCTAAATTTCATTCATTATATTATAAATGAAACAGAAACTGGTGATTCAATACCTGTAAATGTCTGATCAAATCAGAGATTGGAGAACAATAGGGAAGACCAAGATGCCTGGGTGTGCAGGTGACCTGTGATCTCCTTCTATAAACAACCTTTTCTGCAGCTTATAAGTGGCATCTGGTCAATACTTCTGTCTGGGTTGCTGACAAAAAACAGGCCAGTGGAGTACAATGAGGGTAACTTTAAACCAAGGGGTGTCCTCAACTCAGGAACATGGCAGTGATCCTTGATATAGAAGTTGTCATTCTTGAAGTCATGGTGGGAAGCCAGGAGGAAAACAGCCACATCTCCAAGTACAAAGACTTCAACTTCTTCCTCCCAGAAGAGCCCAGTGTTCTTGGCTGGTGGACAAGCTGATTGTGCCCATCAGAGTGGGCACAAGATGTTCTCCAAGCCAGTTTCACCTTGCAAAGATGGAGGGCCATTTTTGGTTACACAGAAGCGAGATTTGCCTTTCTGCTATCTCCAAGTAGAAAACTGGATAAAGCAGCACAGACTTTGATCCCTCAAAAAGAAACTAATGAAGAGAGTCCTATGATCACTCACACTTTCACTTCAAGGCACAGTTTAGACCAGAACATAGTAGGAGCCCCAAGCAATCTTGCTAACATAAAGAGCAGAGATTGAAGCTTAGGAAGTTGAAGTCTCTGGACTTTGAGAACAGATTACCGACCAAGAAGGAGCTAGGTGGGAAAGAACTCCGTATCCAGACGGAAGTTCTCTGGCGTCTTCTGATGAATACTATATGGACATGAGGTGATAAGAGCCAAGCACAGAACAGTGATGGGGAAAGAACTACTGAGCACTGTAAGCATAAGAGTTCCCAAAGCTGAATCATGGACTGGAGATGTAGTTCCAGCCAATCAGAGTACATGCAAAGGAGCCATGATGGGCCGGGGATTTAGCTCAGTGGTTCTGGTGCCTGTCTTGCAAGGGCAAGGACCCGGGTTCGATCCCTGGTTAACCACATACAATACTGGGCATGGAGTGCCCAGCAGCAATCAGTACCACGTACCACAGTGCCAGACATGGTGGCTCACACCTGTAATCCCAGAACTTGGGAGGCAGAGGTAGGAGGATTGCTGTGATGTAAGTTTGAGACTAAGCTCAGGGCCAGCCTGAACCATGAAAGCGAGACCCTGTCTCAAAAAAAAAAGGAGCCATGAAAGGCGTATTCAGCTACACCAGCTGTTCTAATAAAGCCTTTGCTCTCACCTGCCCTCTAGCAATGATATAAGCCCAAACTATCAAATATGGCAGGCATTAAGGGGCAGTGGCCGTGCAGCTAGTCCAAGGTGATATGTGATGGTAAGTTAAAATAAAACAAACTGGATCTCTAAGACTTAGTATCAAAATGTAAGTTATCTCAATAGGAGATTTTATACAAATAACTGAAATGTTAATATTTGCAAATATTGAGTTAAGGTATTAAAATTAAATTTTTACAAAGATAGAATTTAGTGTTAATAGGAAAATTGTTTTTATTATGTCAGCTAACATATTAGATCAGCAAAACCAACTTTGCTTATTTAATACAATAACTAGCAAGTTACAGTCACAAGTTCCTTATTTCACACTATGATATTTATTATATTCAACTTTATAGTTTAATTTTAAAGTTAACATAAAAGCAATGGCTGTGAGACCTTTGTATTCAAATCATGTTGTCAATACA
Organism: Petromus typicus; assembly: GCA_004026965.1. Lineage (NCBI taxonomy): Eukaryota > Metazoa > Chordata > Mammalia > Rodentia > Petromuridae > Petromus > Petromus typicus. The sequence continues at coordinate 62,103 of PVIR01001068.1, read as the reverse complement.
GAAAACAAATTAAAAATATACATTTTAAAGGTCTCAGAGAGGTTAATCTAGCAGCCAATAAGTTAGCTAAAATGTAATATTAACTTTCTTTTTACCAATAAATTCTATCCTTTGAAATTTGTATTTTTTAGATCTACATTTTAGCATCTGTGATGTGACACTGTGTAATAAATAATTATGTTCTACTTGAAAAAACTATTCTTGGCAGTAATCTATGGAAATAACTTCTAAAAGGTTTTTGAAAAGGAAGTACCTTCTCAGAGATCAAAGAACACTTTAAAGGTTACATTTAGCAGTAGAGAAAAGGAAAGCAAAAAAAAAAAAAAAAAAAAAACACAAACCCCTATCAACACTGTATATTTCAAACATAAGGGGATATAATTCTTTTTTTTTTTAATTATCTTTATTGGTACATTAAATATACACATCATGATTGCACTCCATAATGGGGATTTGTACCAGTATAAGACACAACTTAATTCTCATTTTTTCCCATAGCCCCACCCACCCTACCACCCCCCCATATATATAAAATTTGTTTCCTTACTTTTTTGTTACAATCTCAACATTGTCCCC